>JAYRBW010068739.1:0-27453 GCA_036023295.1 Invenusta paracnida | reverse complement strand
AAAGAGAGGTGGTGTGAGTTCAACTCAATATATTTACTTGTTGCAACAAGTTGGTATGAAACACAAATTAATTCACCGGTGACTACTCTGGTAATTATTCACTAGTTTCAACTAGTTGTTACTTGTTATTCTATGAAATGGGCTACTGACATTGTATTTTGCAGAATGACTTTCTCTATCTTAGACTTAGCCTAAGTCTTATGTCTATATCACTAGACAAGCATTCTGATTCAGCACTACCAATTAGTAATATGCAGCCAATTATTAATAATTTTCTGATGTTTGGGAACTGGTCAGAATCAACAATATGGAGTGAAGTAAGCAAATGTTCTGATTGATTCTTTTCTTTGCATCAATCATGCAGATGACTAATCTTTTAATTGAGACAAGAGTACAGTTAGTATAGGCAGATCAGCTTCCCAAAACAGCAGTACTATAGTATATAGTATATTATACAGTACATATGTATTAAAAAATGGAATAAAAGATATTATCTAAGTAGGTATATAATAGCTATATACTATATTTAAATGTAATACTAAAACAAGTGTAACTATTAAGTATAAGTATACATAATATGTACCTATTATGTGCAAAAGTTAAAATAATGTATATACTAACCTTTTAAATAATTCTTTAAGTTGTTGGCATTTTGAGGCAGACTATGAAAGAAAAATAGTTTTTTTTCTTTTAGTTCTGTTTCCAGAAGGCATATATTTTTGGCACTTTTAAATAGTTATGTTATCTAAAATTAACTTAATTTTTAAGCAAAGCAAGCTTTCTAGGGAAACATCATTCCAAGGAAAGGGCATTAATGCAGAAAGGGGGGGTCCTGAGGCGGGATTCTGTTCAGGATAAGGTATTACCTATAAGTAGGTAATACCTACTTTCTTTCCCCTAGTACTATTAGGGGGGAGATAGCTCCATCGTATTCATGAAAAGGTGATAGCTTTCCCCTAGTAGGTAACACCTACTAGGTATTACCTAAGTGGAATACCGCTACTCAGCCAATCAAATTGAAATTCCAAATAATTATGATTCAAAGTTTTGGAATTACCAAATATTCTTGTCATTTAAAGTTAACTTGTTTTATTAATTGGAATAATTGACAAGAATATAGATTGCCTTTAACGAAAAAGAGTCAGTTTTTTTAGTAGAATGTACAGCTTGTGAAAATAAAATCAATCCAAATTGTTAGAATCCTGAAGCAGATCATTCAAGGCAGAAGGCATGGGCCAAAATTGAGACCCAATTCAATTCCACAATGGGAACAAATAGGTCATTGTCACAACTGAAGCAAAAGTGGGAGAAAATGAAAGAAGCTGCTAAAAAAGAAAGTGCTCGAATAAAAAAAGATCAGGCTAATACTGGTAAGTAAATTTATTTACTTTTTGCTAAATGCTATTTTTGAAGAATGCATGCAATTTTAACATACACTATAAAAATTTGAGTTATCATTTTTATATGTATCACATTTCTTCTTAAGAGCGAGTTCTTGATAGTTATAAAATGGGCATTGAATTACTAAATTAGGATGTTAAAAATTCGTTCACATTGATATTTCAGGAGGTTGAAAAAAACAGTTACTTTGGATCCTATAACTACAACTGTTCTTCAGCATTTGGGAACAACACCTGCTTTTTTGGGTATAGGGTCTGTCAAATCTAAGGAAGATGAGGAACTGACGAGAATGGAAGAATGTAATGCATCTGACAAGAGTTCTGTGTCATCGCCTATGCCCACGAAAGTACAAAAGAAGAGTGTGACGGATCTGCAATGGCTTGTTTTAGAGTAACAACTGAAAGTGAATGCAAAAATGTTTCAGCTCATAGACAAGGTTAATAATCTTTCTGATGTCATGTTGCATCATTTCCAGGGAACTTGGGAGACATCCGATGCAGGTGCTGGTCTGTCACATTTAGAAACTTTACAAAATGTACCATACTATTATTATTCATGAACTATTGCTGTTTTTTGTGAATTACATGTTTCAGTTATCATTATTCTTTGTACATGTCATCCATTCATTATATATGAACTATTACTGCTTATTTTGTGGATTACATGTTTCAGTTATCATTATTCTTTGTTTAATATTAATTGTAATTAGCATTTTATTAATATTGTTGCATATAATTGATTGCATGTTATTAATATAATTCTTATTTGCATATCGGATTGATTTATTAAAATTTAATTATAATAAAAAAAATAACTGGTAATACAACTTCTAATAAATAATATTTTATTTGCTAAAAATTGCAAAAAGAAAGTTAGCTCGCACCACAAAAGGAATGATATATTTTATGTTGTTAGCTCTATTACATAGTGTATGCAAATTGAACTACACTCTTAACCAATTATGTAAGTAATTTCTATAAATAGGTACTATTCATTTATTAAAATATATAAATTTAACTATATAAACAAATTGTAACATCAGAATAATAAAATATTAGTTAGTTAAAAGAGATTTCGAAAGATAGAGAATTTTATTTATTTTTAAGCAAAAACAGTGTCTATTAAAGGACATCTGTGTGCAAATCCTGTATTCGCATTTCCCTGGTAGGGCTGTATTACTAGCTGGTTATAATAAAATTCCAACTATTCATTGTTTTCTGGAATATGCATAAATTTAGCCCTATTGTGTAGAATCGCACATGCACTGATGACCTTGCATGTCTTTTCTGGAGACAATATAAATTTCATTATGATGTTGTGCAAATCAACATTTCCATTGCCCAATGGTCATCTCAATCCTGCCCCAAGTTCTTTTAAGTGCTCTGTTGTATGCCATCTCTGCAGCATTTGTGGGTTTTAAAAGAGGGGTTAATAGCCATGGACGACATGGGTATGTGCTATCTAACAGCACAAACCCATCAACTATACCAGTTTCTAAATGGTCCCAAATATCACTCTTTTAGAGAACAAAAGAATCATGACTTGATCCAGGCCATTGAGGATCTAACAAAAAGTAGGTAATACCTCTTCCTGAATACGGCCTCAGACCCCCTGTACATCCCCCCTCTGGATCCACCACTGGTACTAGCTGCTACTCACAACTTTGTTTGCATTACAATTATAGTAAATCTTTGGATAATATATAGCAAGTAGTTGTTTAGTCATTCATCTCTACTGAGAGTCAGAGTCAGTCTCTATAATGGAAACTGAGTAATAACAGAGTAAGTAATAATAATTTTTATAATAATAATCAACTTAATAAAAGTTTCCATAGTCATACACTACTATTAGGAATTATAAGTCAAAACACAATATTAAGTCAAAATATATACTCAACTATTTCTACAACTTTTTATAGATTACAACAGTTTCTACAAACACCAAAACACTTAAACTTTACAGTTTACATAGTTATTTATATTATTAATATGAAATACTCAATATATAAATACTCTAATACTTGATTGCCATTGACTTTTATATATTATCTACTTCTAGTTCTATATTCTATAATGTGACAATACACTGTGGCAAATTTTGATACATATATCTCTCCATGTTTACAAATGCATCAATAATAAAATTCATGAGATCAAGAATATTTTGACTTTGCAGACTTCTCACAAATACTTAATTTCTGATCATCACCCTAATGTAAAAAAAATCCTTTAAGGTAAGGTTAGATGACTATAGAAGGAACTTAACTGGTCTATGGCATCCAAAGTTTCAGTTTATACCAAATTACTCATTAACAAATTTTTTGACTACTATCAATTATAACTTTGTAAATGTGGGGTGATATCCCATCCTATTGAATGTTATGATTTACAAAATCTAGCTTTGCCATTTTTCAAGATAAGGATAAGGATCCACTATGCCTGAAGAAGAGATTCCAGCCTATGCAGTTATCTCTGGCTGATTCAGTTATATTTCTGATTAATCAAGGATTTTTGTAGCTCTAATATAACTGAGTTGTATTGATTTACATGTCCTGAAAGCGTAAACTGAGCCTTATTTGTCACCTGACCTTGCCCCGCCCCATAGATTTTCCATTTAGGGGATCATCAAAGATTCAGTATTTACAAAAAGTCTGCAAAGTATTCTTGATCTCCAGAATTTAATTATTATTTATTAAGTATTTGCTAACATGAAGAAAGATTTATAATACCAAAATTTGTTACAATCTTTAATCATATTATAACTATAAGGAATATATAAAACACTGGCAATTAATTGAAGTATTTACAATAACTATATAAGTATTTTGGTATCTGTAGAAACTGTTATAGTCTATTAAAAAATTCAAAATATAATTTGAATATATATTAATTTAATATTATAACCTGCCATAAGCTCATATTTTCTCACAGTAGTATATGGCATTATTTTGGCCATAATTTATATCATTTATAACCAAAAATAGTTTCATCAAGTTAGAAAATTTAATATAATTTTTGAAACATTTTTATTTTTAGATATAAATGCTAGTATTTTCTATTTTAAAATATATTTACACTCCCTTACATTTATTAATATAAAGAATTACTTAAAGAATATATAATTATTACTATATTGTCAAGATTACTAACTGACACTAACAATTCTGATAATATAATATATATTTTAATTAATACAAATTTATAATACTATTAATTAAACTTTATGTAACTATTTGATCATAATTGATTAAAATAAATAAGTCTACTAATGCCCTATACTAGTAGACTTCTTTATTTTAATCAATTATGTGCACTTTTAATCGTCTTACTCAACCTTTCCTTTTTTAATTATATAGCCTTCTTCTCAGTATATATTCTGTTCATTCATACACCTATAATTATACACATACACTTCATTTAATCCTATTACATCACCTTGTACTATTTAATAGCCTGTCTCCCTGTTTTTAATCATATTTTATTGCACTCGGTAAGGGAATTTTCTCTTCCGAAAATTCGTACAAAATACACTTTTATTTCAGTAGCTTGTGCTTCATCTATTATATTTTATCTTATTTCATTAACTGTTATCTATAAATTATATTTATTTGAAATATTAGGTTTAGTTTAATTTAATTTTCAAATATTATTTGGTAATTTAGATTTATTTTAATTCAATAATATTTTACATATTAGAGATGTCACATAACCTTGTCTGTGATTATTTTTTGCAGCAGATCTTCACATTACTAACTGTAGGGTGTTGCTAAAGTAAATATATACTATGTGTATTCTATGCTTATGATTCCCAGATATTCCAAATGCTCCTGCAGTATAATATATTTTTAATTGTGATTAATGATTTTATGTTTAGAAAATGACTTATTAATAGTTGCTGCAGTCATATGGATAGAATCACAAATAATATATGTGGTAACCAGCAATTATATCAATGCTTGCAGTATTACTTCAATTAGTATGTTATATACATAGATCTAATACAGTTACTATTGACTTGTCTTTCAGTTGCTTGCAGAACTGTTATCAGACAGAATATCTGATCTTGAAGACTAGATTTTTTCTGAAATCTCCCTTATAGGCAGAGAACAGTTTTTGTTCTAGTTGGCTGCAATTTCATCATAATTAGTCAACTTATAAAAATGTATAGAAAAAATAAAGCAAAATGTGTTTAATCAACCAATGCTAAAATATATAAACAAATATATAGATTGAATGCTTTTTTAGGGTCTTAATGCCTTTCATCAGGGGCTGTATGCATGCAAAAGTTAAGAGTTCTACAATTCTAATGTTTAGAATTCTGCAAATTTAATCTACAGTTAGATTAGCTTACACTTATTTTTTTTCAATATGCTATAAAATAATTTAACTCTATAGTTCTACATATATAGAACTCTATATTCTATAATTAGTATCAAAATGTCATTGCTGCACTCATGGCTGCAAGAGCACTCATTGAGACTGAGAAAACTACTGGAAATAATATATAGTGGGGCATGGAGTAATAAAAATAGTATGTTATGGGATTGTTTCTTGTATATCTATGTCATGTGGACATCTTATATTTTTCCTTCTTTGTTGTTTACATATATATATGTTGGGGGGAGGGGCTCAGCCAACTATCTGTACATCCACTTGTTAGCTTCCAATTATTCATTTACACTAAGCTATAAACTTCTATATATTGTAAATATATTCTTCAAATGGGGGCACCTATAAAATGCCAAAATAAATACCTGGACAGTAGTAATCCAGCAATTTTATTATATTAAAAAGAGAGGTCTTCAGCAGCCTCCAGTTACTTACAATATCAACCTAAGGTTACTTTTGTAATTAACAACAATTAATATGATGATGTCACATTCCCACCACATAATTTTAAGTATCAGGATATATGCATGTAGATGAGTAATAAATTAGGTCAAATAAATTAACGTAATTATTGATACATTAAAACTTTTATTATGGCAATTATATGTCTGTTCCATTATAGTATGTCATATTTAAGAAACAATATTATGCATTTTACTCTATGCATGAATAAAGCAAAATTTCAAGCAGATTTTATATTAAAAGTACTTTTTTCTGCACAAATATAAAGTTTATGTTGCTAATAGTCCTTTGCCATTCAGTTTGGTGTATAGTGTATTTTAGATGTACAGTCAATCTCATTTTATTGAATCACAAATGTTAAGAGGTGATTTACCTTAATTAAGAGGGTCCCCTAATTATCAGATATTTTTTATATTAAAAAGTTTAAACTCAAAATAAGTATATTTATAGTTGTATTATTGTTTATAAGGGTTTAAAAGTAATAACTAAGTTATAAACAATAAAATGAGTAAATAGAGTTTATAAGAATAAACTGCATACTTAAAAGTATGATCAATGATGGTCTGTTTCATGAACTTGGTAGAATGAATGTACACACAGTAGAGGTTATCAACACTTGTGTTAACAGAACTCTGCATAATGATTGTAGGAGGTGGCATTGCTAAATCTACTTATTTGTCATTTAAATCAACACAGTTGTTTGGTGGCTTCAATATTGAGTTCATCTTTTTGCATATGGAGATTACATTGTTAATGTCTACAAATTCATCCATATATGGTAGAGACCATCAGAAATATTGACAATATTTTCAGTGGAAGAGTTAATTATTGGCATGATTATTATGCCTTCCCAAAATCAGTCCCACAGCAATCCAACTTTTATGATGAATTGACACTTAGGCTGACGTTTAATGCAGAAGAATTGGATGTTATATCTCTGATTTGATTGCATCTAAAATTATTTGGTCCTAAGTCTAAAACTCATTACAGTAGTAAAATTACATGTGGAATATTATTATCTTATCCATTATTTAGATTATTATCAAAGTGGTGTTCTTTGGGAGGAATTCAATCTGTATATTAGTGAGCTTGACTCCCTTTGGGTGGCAATACAATTGTCCACAAACAGCATCACCAAATGGTTTTCTAAATGCAGCTTTTTGTTCCACTGGACTAACCAGTCTTGAAAGATAGTGGCTATCATCCAAGCATTTCTGTTTGCCATATATATATAACTGAAAGGTTCTTAACCTTAAGACTTTGAAAGCATCAAGACTTTTTTTTTCCAATGACCAACAAGCATAACTTATCATTGCCTGACATGTTTGCACAGCATGTCACACAATCCCTAAATTTCTTGTACACAGATAGATATTGGTATGCATAGCATAAGGATTCATTGGCCATTTTCATCCAGCACAAAGAATTGAATCCAATACATTTAAAATTATATGAGTGATATCTCATGGTTATTAAAACAACAAGTAATTTAATCTTCAAATATGAAATATGTATGCTTTATTATATGCTGCATATTTTATTGTATTTTCCATATTAAAATTGCCCACATGGTTTGTACAGTTCTGTAAAACTTAGAAAAGCAAGAGGATTTTTTATTTTATAGAATTATATATGTGACTATGTGTATAATTTTATACATGTATAAGCATGTATGAGAATTGAACAAATTATGTGTTTGAATTTAGCCTGATTGCAATATTCATTATATTTATAATTAAAATATGATAGATTATGACTAATTTTGCTTTTCAAGCTATTACAGGATTATTGTTGGTATATCAATTAAAAAGTTTGAATTAAATTAAAGTCTCTAGGTGAATATTAAAAAGTCCAAAGAAAAGTATGACTAAATGAAACCAGGAAAAGTAATAATAAAACATAATATAAATAATATAAAAACATAATATGCACTTTTAAGACTTTATTTTAATGATATGTGATTTAGAACTAATTATCATTTAAAAGAAAATATTCTCGAATATTTGTGAATTTATAATGTTGATATTCAGGATTTTCATGTTTAGACTTTTCTACCAAGAATATTTATAGTAGTCTCATAATACTTTTATATATAAAATATTTTGTGTTATTGTTATAATTTTAGTTGTGAAAATAATAGAAAATATTATTTATATATTTTTGTATAATGTTATCATTCTGCTTTAATTATATTTCAGTTATGATGAACAACAATAATAACATTAAGCATTTATCCAGTTTTGGAGGGAAAACATTTTCAAGTGGAAAAGGAACTCTTTTTCTTGCTATTTATGCTATGTCCTCAGTATGTTTGGAAGTAAGTTTAATTTGTCCTCTTTTTGTGCACATAGGTTTATATACAGGGTGTCCCACTATCTTAAAAAACCTGGAAAGGTATTAAGATCCTGGAAAATCCTAGAATATCCCGAAAAACCTCCTGTAATCCTCGAAAAAATTTGAATATTTTTGCTCATATTTTAATTAATTAAAAAAATACGTGAATTAGAAACTCTTGTAGCTGCTAGGCTGAAGCAATAACAAATCAGCCAGCAATGAATGAGCTGGAGGTGCAGCGTAAGCGTCTCCGAGTTTAGATGAGGCTGTGGAAGACGAAATTAGTAAGATAAGAAAAGTTATGTAGGTTAGTTTGATATTTTATAATAAATAAACAAGGATTACGGATATTTTTCATGAGAAAATGTCCTGGAAAATTTTGGAAAATAATTTCTGAATATCAGTGGACACCCTGATCTATTATTACATACTTGACTTTGACTTGTATTTTAACTATAATTTAATTTTATTATGATATGTTTATACCGAAAAATAAAAGAATATCCTCCGAAATATTACACCAAAATGTTCTTCTAATTTATGAGATATTTTTCATTATGAATCAATAGTACACAAACAATCGTTTCTCTTGTTTCATAAGGTAAAACTTATAACAGAACATTTGTTCATTCCCACCATTTACAACAGGTGTTGCTGTTAACAACTCTACTACATACCAACTGGATTGGCCAATCAGACGATAGCTCCACAGTTGGTCAGGCAGGCCTCTACAGCTACTGCCTATCAAGAGGTGGTCAGAGGATGGCCTGTCAGGGTCGCCTGTTTGGCACCAGTAATCCGCCTGTAAATCTCCCCGTAGTCCTCAGTGTGTGTGCAGCCCTTCATATTGTGGCAGTTGTGGCAGTTGCTGGCACATGTATGACTCTCTTTTGTACATTTATCTGTGGCACACCTTCACGCCTCATGATAGTTGCTGGACTAGGACATTTCCTTGCGGGTATGCTAATGTTTATTAACAATTTTGTACATTCTCTACTTGTTTCAACGAAATAAACGTTGTTGCTATTTTACTAGAGGTGCAATAATCCCAATTTAATATTAGTGTATTATTACATGATTTGTTACGGCTCATACTAGCTCTTAGTTTATATTGAAATTAAGACTACTATTAGAATTGAACGATTTTGATAAATTTCTCGTAGTTTTCCAATTTAAAGAAATAATAAACTGGACAAACATAATGAAATTTTGATTTATTTATGCCCATCTCCTCTTATCACTGTCTAACACAGGTGTCTGTCTAACAGTGGTGTGTACTGCCTACCCTTCCTCTTGGGCCTGGGAGGTTGTACGCCTCATCTGCGGGCCTGCAGTTTCTCCCTACAGTTTGGGGGGTCGAGGTTGCACTCTGCGACCAGCCTACATTATCACCGTCGTCTGCACCCTAGATACTTACCTCCTCGCTGGTCTCGCTCTGTTGTTAAGTCGCCGCCTCGCTGGTATCCATGGACGCCGCGATTTGTCTGCATCACCTCAGCAACACCAGTTGGCTGTGATTAGTGCGGGGGGTAGAGGACAACATTCGCGCCAGACTGAGATGATCGAGAGATCAACTGGTAGGAAATTACTTTTACTTTATAACAATAAATTTTCTCATGTTTATGTTATTACATTTGCTAAAATATATTGAAATTTTAATTTATGATATAGCGAAAATTGTTAAAGAAAAGTGTAACTATGTGTGTAACAAAACACGTGCATGTTATTAAGCTAAAAATAGAGGGACACAGAACAATAAAATGTACCAATTTTAATAGAAGAGCTTTTTATGGTATGGAACTGTAGGCCTGTGGTTTATTGGTTTCTAGCGTACTATGGCACACTTCCTATCAATAGATAGTTTCTATGTACATGATGTATACAAATCTATATATTTTCACGTATGTTTTCTAAGAATTATGTTAATAATTTATTAATTAATTGATATATGTATAATTATTATTGAACATAACTATTTATAATATAGTTAAAGTAATAATACATAATAAAAATACATTTACTGAAACATACAAAAAAATTGCAATAAATACTCGTATTGTTGAATACTGATAAAAGATATTTTAATATATATAAGAAATGAACAATATAATATTATTCTTTTACTTTTAATAAAATATAGGATACACAAAAGTTTATGTTTATGTTACTATAATAAGTATTAAATCATAAAAGAAGTTATAATATTACTTCATATATTTCACTATAATTTATGTATAGGTAGTGTTTATTATTACCTAATTATTACCTATTAATTATTATCTAAATTATATTTTTAAAACATAAATACTAACACAAATAATAAGAGTTATTAAAGTGAAATTTTTTAAACAATTAAACAAATTACACACATTGTGTGCTTTGTTAATATGTAAAAACCACCGGGAAGATAATCTACTATACATACTAAACATATTATTGATATGTATATAAATTTGAAACAGTTGTGTCATAAAATCAAACTTTATGTATGTATTTTCAATTAATGTTTTAATATTAAGTAGCTATATTACTTTTCTCTTCTTTCTTAATTTTTGTTAAGTTGTATATATGAATCGGTTTTCCTATTCTATTCTATTTTTTAATATTTATTTACCTTTCTTAGTAATATTTCATTTACTTAACCGAAAACGCTCAATATCGATCTAAGTCGATAAACATTGGCTTTCATTCAGATATTTAAAGCGTCTATCTGACGTTATAATTAAATATTTTCAAGCAAATTTAACTTTTTAGTCAATTTATGAAAGTTTAACACAATGATGAATATTTTTAAGAAAATAGCCCTAAATAGTCTGCACATAAACTAGATTTTTAAATAAACTCGTGGTTTTTATTTTGAAAATACTCGTATATGTTTTTTTAAGAAAGCGCATACTATATTATGATATTGTGCAAATATACCTAGTGTGTGATTAGCTTAAAGACAGGTATATAGATTATTTTTGTTGTTATGCAATTAAATATAGACATCCATTTTATTGTTATTTTGTTCAAAACTACTTGTAGATGAAACTTTTCTGTCCAATTAAGTTACTGTCCTTTTTTGTTATTCAGAAATGATCACCATTCATAAACTGTATATTTTACATATTTTTCTATGGAAGTGGCTTAAAAATGAATAATGTCTTCTTTTTTTTAAATTTTGTCGCGACAAGTATAAGTCTGTTTATTCTGTAATTAGGAAAGTTATGAAATCTCATTCATTGTCCTACATATATTTATTATAATATTATACTTTATAATATAATAATTACTATTTATATATTATAGTTTACAAGTAAATTAATATGTAAAATTGTATAAACATTTTTTTTACAAATCATTCGTATAATCTAAAAAACAATGTCTTGAATTTTTTAATACAGGCATGTATGCGCCCTGTTAAATATTATATCTAGGAAAATAGTTTGATTTGATTTTAATGTATTCAATAATTCTATATTTTCATTGTTGTTTTTATACTTAGTTGACAGCAGAATCTAATAGAAATAAACCTGTAAGTGAATTTGATAACAAAATTCTGTTTCACAAAATTCAGTTTTGTTTTTAATTGATTTTTCACTACACTTTTCCTATTGACTGTTGTATATCATAAACTTGATTTATTTTAATTAATCATTAAATATTGCATATTATTAAAGAGATAATACTATAAACACCTAGTTTTATTATGAAATCCATAAAATTGAGTAATAAAAACGCTAGATTTTCAGCTTACCATATACAGTATTTGGCATTATTAGACAATAAAAGACCTTTTTAATGCTGATTATTTTCTTTACGTCGAGAGGGTTCATTGAAAATATCTCTTGTTTCTGAGTTCCCTTTCGGAGAGATATCGTATGTCAATTTATTATATTTATGTGATAATTAATCTATGCAGCGTGTATTAAATAAGGCATTGTTAACTTTTTTCGGTGTTGGGTATAATTATAATATAATATATGTACGTACATACATGTATGTATGTTGTTCTATGATATTACGAGGACCAGTGTATTAACTCTATAGTTGTATAATAATTTATTGTGCATATAATTTATTATTGATTTTCACAAGATATCTTACTTAAGATAAGTAAAATATGCTTATCACAGTGTTCTTTTGTAACTAAACGTCTTTTGGTTTTAGATTTACAACCTAACCCTAGTATCCAATTTCGTACATCCAATTTAGTTTTTAACAAATCTTCAATTCCCTTCATTAACCAGAATTATAAAGAATTAAAATGGCATGGATAACTTTAATTTTTTTATTAAAATATTTAGTTATCTTTTTGTGTCATACAATATGTCGGTATGAGAACTAAGATGACAGTAAACATTTAAAACGCAATCTAATTAGAACTTTAAATTACTTTGTTAACAACCATTATTAGATTAGTTAGATTTTATTTAATTTGAAGTGTATTATTTCAATTTGTAAAACAGTATATCTTCTAAGCCTTTATTTTTTACAATAAAATGCAAGCCTCAATTTATATGTACATACTAAGAAACATATACTCTCAAGAATCAGATAAATATCACTCCAACAGATAAAATTAACGGGTTGTTGGCAATCATGAAACCCGAAGAATACTCAGGGAAGCTACTATTGATACTAATATAATTTCACTCTTTCAAAAAATTGTCTCTCTCATCAAATTTAATACAATCATGATCTATTGTCGGTTGCAAACGAATAATTCAAGTATACTCACCAAACTCATTATCAGTTCACAGAAATGTTCTGATTCGTAATTAATTGCTTACTACAGTTTATCTAAAGACTCAAGGGTGTCTGAAAGGTGCTGTGAGTGACGGCTCTGCCACTAATTTAGCCCGATTCTTGTATCAACGACCTTGAAATCTTCTGTATCATGTTCCGTCTCATCTAAAAGACGGCGATGAGTGTTTAACTAGTTGAAATATATTGATACCAACACCCTTGGTGAATACGTCTTCTTTAATATCTTCAAGTTATATGGTATAGCATCCCAAGATTTTATATTGCATCCCAAGATATAGCGAGTATATACAATATGCCGTCAGGAAAGAATTCTTCATATTATCTTCGTATACTGATGAAATTCTAAATGAAACTTGCCGATTTTATTGCGTTTTTCCAAATGGTATTAGACAAGGACTTAATTATTTTCAACAAACAGGTGTACTCACAGAAGAATGACTCTCTATATAGGCAATCTTTTGGCCCCACCCCATGGGCTGCAATTATTTACACGCATCATATCTTAAAGATTCTTCAAGACCTTTCACCTTACAGCATTCGCTGGAAAAGATGCATATATATGACGCATTCTTTATATTACCTGAAGACACCGCATCGGATTATATATTAGATATCTGTAACTCTATGAGTGAGATAATCCAGTCCATGATGGAACAACTTTCTACTATACTAGTTATCTACACTTTTGGACTGTGAAATTAACTTTATTGAAGGCCAATTTACATATAGATTATACTTTTAAAAAATACACAACGGAATCATCTATAATTGGCAAACACACAGGCCTTTATCTACTATGAAAGGTATTCACCGTGGTGAACTCAATGGAACAGAAAGAAGATCAATCTCCGCGAACGATAAAAAGTACTCCAGATTAAAAGTTATTCAAAGTTTCCGAGAGAACGGGTATCTTGAGCACTTTTACGCAAAGTTATCAGACAAAATGTAGCATTACCTAAATAAAGTGTTCAAAACAGTACCTTTCCATTGAAATACATAACCGACAACGTGACATAAGTGAGTGGCATATTTTGCAACACTAATCTTTAATATTTGCAAGCTTTTGATGAATCTTTTAGTAGAATTTAGGAATAGTTCTTGGAGCATGGACTAAACATTTCTCTTACAAAATACCAATAATGTATAATCGTAAAAAGTTTCGTCGCATTCCTGAGCTTAAAAAGGGGATTCGCCATAGTTTGAAAATATTGATTCTCATAAGAATTTGTGCCGCAGCAGCGCATTCCACTCATCTATGTCACTCTATTTCGGTTATGCGTTTGAATGAAAATTCACGAATTTGAGCACTTACTTTAAATAACGATACTCTTATAATAATTTTGTAATTTTTTTGTTTTAAAAATAGTTATAATTTATTATTAAAAACATCAACATATAACAATATTTAATTAAAGCATTCGGTAAGACTACTTCAGTATTTATGTATAATTATATATGTATCTCTGCTTTGGCTGTTCCAAAATTAATGAGTCAGGCTTTTAGCTTTTTTGCTGGTAAAGCTATGCTATAATCTATATATTGATTTAAATGACTTAAAGGGATCATAATTAACTGACTTATATATATATATATGTATATTTATTTTACGTAAATATATTCATATATTGTAAAATCAGCCAGTCTCATTAATTCGAACAATCAAATATATACAAATATACAGTCATCCGTATCCATCAGCAATCTATTTAATTTTTAATTTTTTGTGTTTATCATTTAATTTTTATATATTTCTCAGCATGCTTTTATATGACTATATTAATTAATATAATAATATTGCTTTTACTATTTTATTCTTTATGGTAAAGGTTGTTGATATAAAAGATTGTTATAAAAATATTTTATATCGTATTTTTATTATATTTTATTATAACGCCGCATTGTTTAAATCATTATAAAAGTAACACGTGTGTGTATGTTTTAGTGCTAATATTAAATCAACTTATCTTTTAGTTATATTAAATTATTAATAAGTTATAACTATAATCACAACACTAATCTTCACATAATGATTTTTTTCGTCATCATCATCATCTTAACCTATACATTTCGTTGTCCACATGTTAACTAAGTACATAATATAATGTGTATTTATATATTATAGAAGTTTACAAAATTTAATCAACTGTATTTATTTTGATATTTTGTATTTATATGGCATATTTTGTTTTTCCAACAAAATTTCATGTTGCTTCTTTCTCGTTCCAGTACCTATGATATCAATCTACGACGACAACTTTTCGTTGGCTAAGCTTGAAGATCATCTTATTTAATAGATACATATTTACACAAACAGTCATTACTTAGTATCTCTATTAATTTGAACTTTTCCGCATTATTTCTCTCCACCCCCTTCGCCACACTAATTTATACTTTACATGTGTTCAATTAATTTAATGGATCTTCTCTAGTGTTAAGACAAGGCAACACCTAGCGACTGTATATACTGTGTTTTATTGTTAGTTGATAGTAATGTTCCTGTTTTTGTTACATTTCCTGCAATAATGTGCGCTATGTGGGGAAATGAGAGTCGCTAACTGTTTATCGTGTTGTTACGCATTATTAACTCGTTTTGTTAATTAACTCATACTTATTTTTGTTGCACGTAATATATTATTTACCTCAACTGATTTACATATCGATTATGTAAGATAAGTTATTCTGCCTTCCAACAAATTTTATTAACCAATATAGCGTGTTTTGCTATCGTCTTTGTGCTGTATTTAGCTCACTTCAACTATTTATTATTTAATTTATATATTATATTTTGAAGTTACATGCCTTGTATACGTGTATAGTATACATTATTTGCATTTTTACTCTATTAATGGTCACAATCAGTATTTCACTTCACTGTATTTTCAAAAACTTAGCATTTTGCCTATTTACTTATAAATTTTATTCACTTTTATATATTCTTTATTTGTATTTTTATGCCCTACGGCTACAATGTACGTTTAAGAGTTTTTTTTAATTTTTAATCATTTATTTATATATTTATATTATAAGGTGTAAACATTAGTAGATTTTGTTATTTAATAAGTTTAAAAATTATATTACATGTAAGTCTTATACTTCAAAACATTAATAATCAAGGCATCAATATTTAAAAAAAAATTAATAATCAAAGAATCTGTTAATAACAGATGTATAAAAATGATTTAATGTCACTTTAGTGAATTTATCTTTTGATTTTATTGTATAATATAGAAAATATCATGATTATACCATATTTGATCACTTATGTTATTGTTATTATAGCTAGTCGTAATCAATAGTAGGTATATACTTAAGATTACTATTTTACATTTTTGTCGTTCATTCAATAATTATTCGATGTACTATTTATAATATATATTATTTTTAAAAATACACATTTTATATTGCAAGTTTTATTTTGAATTTAGAATTTGATATTTTTATTATTATATTGTAGAGTTAAAAATATCTCTTAAATCTTTCATATGTACAGTCACAGTAATAATAGGATACAGTTGTTGTAATCTATAATTTTAAATGTTTTACAACAAAATGATTTATGAAAACACTACACAGCATTTCCTCACAAATAAAGGAAAATGTTTATATTGAAAACTAAGAATTTTTAAATTAGACAAAATTTAAATTATTACTTATTTTTTCTCGATTACTTTAAATTTCTATAGATTCAGAAACTAGTAGATATACTAGCAGTATAATATTTTCAGTCAAAGAACAATGTTTTTACTTGTTTGGTTCATTGACTGCAAATAATCAAATGTGTGATCGTTAATTAATGGTATAATATTTGCAACAGGATTCATGAATCTAATTACATGAAATATTTATTTTTAAATTATTAAATACAGTATTCTCTTGAAATACTAATTTAATTTCTTTCTAATTAAGTTCGAAAATATACTTTATATGTAATTATACTCTATGATGCACATATAATCCTCAATAGATGTATTTTGAATAAAGCTGAATTTTGTTTTATTCCTTAGTTATGTCATTACCTAATGCTACAAGATGAACGTCGGCACTATGGAAGTGTCTTAAATTCTACTGCTAATCAATCAATTCATAATCGAAAGAAAACAAGGAAATTTATCTTTTATTGGGCTCAATTATATATTGTTTTAAAAGAGTATACTAGCAAAAGTATTAATTGCTAAACATAATATAAGCCAGCGTGTGTACTACTATATTGGTATGAATAAACTTTCTCGGACATGTAAAACTGAAATAATATAGTTCAATTGGTTCATGAAGTAATTGGAAACACAGTTGTATTTTTGAAAAAATCAGGATTTAATTAATTGTTATTTCAAGACTCATTTTAAATAATCACACAGAATTACAGAAGATTCAACTTTTTAAAACAATTTTAATTTCATACGTAGATTCCACAGGTACCAAATATCTCCTTTGCATATCTAATAGGACAAGCACAGCATTGAGTGTTTTCTTTGAAAATAACTCTCTGATGAGTAAGGCGTTTACCATAACTACAAAGACATTGAAGCACTGACCAATCTGCAAAGTAGGGAGTTTAATATGTTATATATAGTAGTTTTATTGTATTTTATGTAACCATTTAAAACGATATACATATATAATTGAAATAAATATCTCTATATATATATAGTCATAGATTGAAATAAATTAGACGTGGTTTGCAATATATCTATTAGGTACATTATGTATACCTAGATATATGTATGTAGCCTATTTTTACATAAAACTATTACTAAAATATAATTAAGAAAATACAAATTTTAGAGTAGACTACATTGAATGTAAGAGCATATACATATATGACATACAGGCAAATGTTCGAAATTAATATTTAATTATCGTATGAGTTCTTATAAATATGTGAAATCGTATGTACAAAAAACTTTAATTATTCATTGAATCATATTAAATATACAAATAAATACTACATGACTTCTACTCCTATATATACATATATTTTAAATGATTGAATTTTACAACTCAAAGTTTTTAACTAAACGTAAATTTTACTATCGACGGAGATATTATAAATTATTTATTTTAAAGTAATTCTTCTATACTCATATTGCGAAAAATATTTTACATGTACTTATACTTATACAACTGAATTAAAACTAATTTAAGACAGGCATCATTTCAGTTTAATAACTCTTTAAAATAAGAACAAAAACTAAATCAAAATAAATTTTTAATCATGGTTTAAAAATGACATAATGTTTACCTTCCTTGCAGCATTTAATTATCTCGTCTCCAAATTCGGTTATTCCAGTGACACCCTGTTGGTCAAAGGATTCAGTGTTGAAGGAAGCACTATTGACTGTATTAAGCACAACAGCAGCCATAAAAACAATGATTGATAACACTTTAAGGGTCAGCTGAAAATTGAGTTGGAAATATATATTAGAAATACAAAATGTAATGATCTCAGAATATATATATTAATATACATGTAGGTATATTATATGCCTATAATATATAGATAGGAATATTAATACGACACATATAAGAGAGGTCACAGATTTACATAACAAAATACCTTACAAGAGAACAGGAGACATACCGTAATAATGTATAATAGTAAATTGTGGTCTGGGGTATAAAAATATAATTAATTAATTACCATAATAACTTAGCAAAAGCTAAAAAATACGTAAAATGTCCGAACATTACACCTTTTAGTGCAGTCCATCCCACCTGGCTAAAACTCTCCTATCATTTACCCTTTTATTATAATTTAATCCCTCCTCCTCTAGTGCAAAGTCTGCATCCATGGCCATATAACGCTCCTTCGTACCAGTAGGTATAAATTACCTGTATAATATGTATAATTTTAAGATTTTTTTTTCTTTTCGTATAAATCTTTTCGTTAAATCATTCTATTTTTTAGCGAAATGAATAATAATTTAATATAAAAATGATATACACATTATACACCTTAAATTAAATTAGAAAGTGACAATACATAATTAAATTAAGAAATTTATTAAAGAAAAATAGTACCACTAAAATAATTATATTTATATTAGTAATGGATTTGTGACTTTTTCAAAAAATATAATTCACTTTACACTCACCATTTTTGTCTATTTTGAACATTCGTGTTAACTTATTTTTTTCCTATTTATATATGAATGTTCTATAGATTTACGTCCCTTTCCACTTAATGATATTAAGATCATTGAGTTTTCTTAATCACTCACAATCTAATTATTTTGAAATACTTCAAGTTTTTCTATATAATAATTGAATTGTAATTTAGCCCTGGAAGTATTTTAAGATTGTGTTAGACACTTCAGTTATATTTTTTTCTATTTCAGTGCAGCATTAAATTACGGGAGATAATTAATTTAATTTTAATTAAATTATTAAGTGCCCTATGAAATGTTCGGGAATAAAAAGAAAGAATTCCTGTTAAATTTTGGTACGAGTCTAATACCAGAGTTATGGTAAGTCGTATATTGACGAAAAAGATTTTTTTTTATATTTTTAACAGTATACAATTTTAATTATTAGATTCACCTAAATTATAAGCATATTTAAATTATTATTAATAATTTTTGCAATGGAAATGTTTACACATTCTAGAATTAATATTTTACAAGTATATATAATAGTTACATTTTTTTTAATATTATCGTCTGACAGAATTACGTTTTTATCAAATATATTGAAATGAATAAAATATATTTCCAACTCTAATTGTTTGGTGTCTATGTTTGATTATGTAGGTATATTACTATCATATAATGTAGTATTTAGAGATAACGGCTAATAACATTTTTGATAACTGACGGGATGTGCGATTCCTATAGTAGGTACATTTAAGTCGATTTAAAACATTAGTTTCTAAACGAAACATCGTGTATTATGTTGGATATCCTACAATGATGTAGTATTAAATAATTTGTGATATAAAATTTTCGTATTAATGTAAAATAATTTTTAGATAAATCTATTAGATATTGAAGCACTTATATTTATTTAACCCCCTATATTTAAATTATTTGTATGATTATTATTAAGTATATTAACTTAATAGTACTTAAATGACAAATATATCTTAAATCAAATAACTTATAATTTTGTATTTTAATTGTAAAAGCAAAACTATGGATGAAATAATGAACATGTACAAAGTAGCTACATGTAGTCCATTTCTTAAAGAAATCTTTGCATTATATAACAAGCGATTTTATATTGCAAAATATATAGATCATACGTTTTGTGATATAAATAACACAATTAAATATATTGTTTTTTATTTAGTAATTAAAAATATTTAAACAATTAAAATAAGTACAGTATGTTCCATAAGTTCCAACGACATACAAATGAACAAAACTTTCCGTATAATAGAGAGTATATATTTCAGGCGGCTATATCTCGGTAACTAAGCAACCTTTAAACCTTTAATCACCTTTAAACTTTAGAATAACAATTGTGTTGATATTCAAATTGTTATTCGAAAGTTTCAAGGTGATCGGTTATAATTTGTATGTCGTTGGAACTTACGGGACATATAGTGTATAAGATGCGTACATAATATACTCTGAATAAACTAATATTTGTAGGTATTATAATTGCTACGTGTTATAGTATTATTATATTATCGTTTGTAAAGATCATTTCAAATAGACATCGTGACATACAATGACATCTTGGATATATTCTTGTTTTTTTTGCAGACAATGGGTTTTGCATATTTAACAATTTTCACTGTATTCTTGGCGCTTTCCATGGAGGCCCAATCATTGACTCTTGAGACTATGGAACGCGATTATAATGCATCTTCATGGTATAATGATATATATTTCAATACTTGGGTTTGCTGTCTTCCAGGTTAGTATATGTACATAGTATTATATTCAGGATTATGTGGACTTTTAACAATTTTGGATAAACATTGTCTAACTCATAGAGTAAATAAACTTTATTTACTCTATGGTCTAACGAACAATTTACTCCTTTAGCAATTTATAGATTAAATCTAGAAAATTAAATGTATGTACAAGCCACTTCATCACAGAAATTCATGCATAAGGTGCTATCAAAATAAAATGGGAAATACCCATAGTAATTCAATACAAAATAAACTTTGCTGTATTTATAAAAGACATGATTTTATATTTTCTAAATTTTAAATTGCTGTCATTAGATGTACGAAAAATTGTATATAGTTTTGCTTATTTTATATGTATATGATATATCGTATAGATATTCATTTTATTTTATATATATAATTAATTTCGATGGTACCTACCTATTTAGACAATATTATGTAGTTACGGAAAAATAATTGAAGTATACATTAAAACTTTTACAGGATATAGACCAACTCAATGTATGGCATACGATTACAGTTGGATGGGCTTCATTCAATTCAACATTGTGGAATATGAAAACAAATGGTGCTGTCATTACAATACCTACCCTCGCAACTATATGGCATGGACATCTTGCGGAAAGGTCATTGAATAAGTTATCAGTCTATGGAGGCTATTTCGTCCGATTCGCTTTGTACAAATTTTATTAAGATAATGTATAAATGTCACACAGATTTGTAATACGAGTATTATGTACATTGTTCTCTATTATAGTTGGCCCACTTTACAGTCTTACTTAAATATTGTAAATATATTTTTGCCTCATCGTGAATAAATGATAATTACTTTTTAATATTAAACTTTTTAAACTTAAAATAGAGAATCAAAAATTTGAACAATGAAATAATTTTATTAGAAAAAAACACAATTATTAATATTTTTATTAAATTAATTTTTGCTTACACTGGATTACAAAATTCAGTAGTAGTATATAAATCTGAACTAACATTTTAGTTTTATTAACATTATTTATCTAAATTTCATAAAAGTATATTTAATATAAGTATATTATATATAGGTATATATATATATATAACTGCTGTCCTAGCGCCACTTATTTTTAATCACTCTGTAAAATGGTATAAAAAACCATAAAATAAATATTAAATATAACTAATTTGTAGAGAATTTTATCCTCTTTCCAATGGTGTAAATCATGTTTTAATATATTTTATACTTTTTGAATTAAATGAGTTTTACTCAAGTAACTCTATTAAGCGTTTGAGACTATTAATCAACCCGATCTCTTGGGAATATGTAGTAAAAGTATTTAAATGTTGAGAGGTTATGGTGAATCAGATTAATATTTGTGTTTACTAGTCAAAAAGAGCATTATGATTAATATATATATTTTTTAAATATATTTAATTCCTATTTTAAGAGCAAAAAATCGGGTAAAGGAATAATGTACTTCTTTGTAGATGCTCATAGCTTCAAAACGCCCAATTTAGATTTTCAAAAATCAGGGTTAAGGGGTTCCCATTAATATTTTTAAATAAAAATTACACTATAGGTCAATTTTTGCAAGTACATGTCAAATATCTAGTTAGATTTTGAAAATATTGATTAGTTGCGACTCCTTGAGGCCTCAAACCCCAATTATCGATTTTTGGGACCACCCTATAGCTTGGCCCGAAAATCGAATTTCAAAAATCCCGTTACACCATTCGATTCCCCAACAAAATCTAACTCAGAATCTTTAGTTTTAAAAAAATCGAATTTATTTTGAGAGCGTGAGGCACATTTAAGTATTTTTGACTCGCTTATTTTATAATTTGACCTCATATTTAAGCCATCAGTAGGGTTAAGGGGTTCGAATTTGAGATAGTTTTGAATGAGGTTGGATATTGGTGTGGTGTAGATGGAATAGAGTAGTGGACCTAGTACAGAGTCCTGGAGGACACCACAATTAACGGACAGGAACAGGATTGGTAGTAGAGTTGTACATGTTTACAGATTGACTTCTATTAGTGAGATAGGAATCGAACCATGAAAGTACAGTATTATTATTAAAGCCGAAGCGATTGCGTAGACGCGAGATTAGGATCGAGTGATCGACCGTTTCGAACGCTGCACTGAAGTCAAGAAGCACAATAGTAGATGTGTTCCCTCGACAAGTCGCGAGCAAAATGTCATTATGATGTTTAGTAAGAGCCGTTTCAGTGGAATAACCAGGACGGTAGGTCGATTGGTATGGCGAGAGGAGTGAGTGCTGGTTTAAAAAGTCCTGAACACGTGAACAAACTAAATACTCGATGGACGTAGAAAGAAAAGATAACCCAGATATGGGACGATAATTGGACAATTTGTCATTTAAGTTTTCGGTGCAATATTGTTGAGAAGTACACTGACTCTGTCAAGGGTAATAGGATTGAAAGATGAAAATCTGTTGTGGTGGGAGGTTGTCATGAATAGAGTCAATTTTGGAGGAAAAATAGTCCGAAAAATTAGATGTACATACCTTAGAGCAAGCAATAGATGGCATGACGACGCATTTGTTTTTATTTAAAAAAAATGTCATAGATTTACAAAGGAGTCGAATTAATTATTGTACTTCCCTCCCGTTGCCAATGTAGCTGCTAGTAAAGGTTTGTAGAATAATTTCGCAGTATAAAAATTTTTGTTTTGGTTTTTATGTATAAAATTCAAGCTTTCAATGTATTTGTTGTCCGGATTCCGTCGCATAATATATACGATTTAAGTTTTGAAAATATTTATATTTTTGACATACACGTGCAGCATGTATGACTTGGAAATTAATATTGGAAATAATATAAGCCATGGCCTGCTTTACTTTTATATACGGAAATAAAATACCTTTTGTTACTATACTTATAATGTATTTCGTAACGTTGTTTATTTTATTCTAATTTAATGCATTAAAAATAAGCAATGTGTAATATTACCATCATAATTACCACCATTTATGTGAAATTAGGCAATTTTTTAGTTACATTGTGGACCGTACGAAAACTAATGTCGCTTATACATTTACATACTTTAAAAATATATATTTTTCATTAATATATTTATAAAAAAGAAATGCATTACATTACATTAATTTTAATTAATTAAATCTAAAGACCACATGTGTTGTAAGGAATGGATAAAATTTTCATTTATTACATGAGACGAATGCTATTTCATTATTAAAGTTATCACGCGTAATAATCTTCTTTATTTAGTATTATCTCTAGGATAGAAAGTATGCTGGTCTATTTGGAATAATTTGGAAAGCAAGTTCATTGCCTCCTGTTCTATCAGAAGTTTTTCAATGATTCCGTCTTTCTCTCATCCTCTATTGGTATTTTTGAGAGAAACTTGATATCTCCATGTAATACCTCAGCTTCACATAAATACATGTTTCTACATGTATTCTACCTCACCCGAAAATTTCATATAATAAAGAAGAAATGCGTGCATATATAAGTATATATTGTAAAGAACTATTACGTTTCAGTATTCTTTTACTTGAATCTAAGACACAAATATTATTTATAATTTTTTGTTATTTTCTTGCAAATCGATGTTATCATTATCACACATCTAAAGAATTTCAAAAAAATTGGAAAAAAATGTTTCTTTCTTTACTCTGAAACCTTACTTTAATATTATAAACAACTTTGCTACATGCAACTATGTATGTCATGCCACAATTTTCAGTATAATTGAATTCGAATCTACAGTAATGAGCAACCAAAAGCTAATCAACAAGAAATAATTGAAAAAAAAAAAATCTAAAATCCAAATATTTTCAAATTTCCAATTAAAAATCCTCGAAATTGTTCAGTTTTTTTTAAATTTAGTTCTCTATTTCTCATCCAAGCTTCCCATTCCAGGTGCTAATGCTTTTGCTATCCAATTACTATTATTTTTATTACAGTATTGTATTTACTCAATATGATGTGTCGTTAACTTAGATCATTTATTTATCTGCCAAATAAAGAAGTCGTAATAATTATTGAACGTGTCTAATAAATATGTATAAATCGGAAATTAATATCATTAATATAATATTCGGCATTCAAGTGAATAAATACTATAGCCGCCTTTGTCTTACAATATATATATATAAATGTATCATGTAGTATAAAACCGTATTTTATCATATATAATCATTATAATTATGAAAATAGTTATACACATTTTATAAAAAGATTTGCAACTTATAAACTATATTTTTATCTCTATATATGTGATCATTAAAGTAATATTATTAATTGTTTATATTAATATTTTTAAATAACTATAATTAAATATATATTAACTGAAGATAATTTTCTACTAAAAGTTTTTAAACGAAAATACAAGTTAGAAACATATAAAGTTGAAAATTGAATTAAAAAGTGTACTTTTATTTCTATATCTTATTTCTGCAAGGATATAACGTAAATTCAATATACTCGCATTTTAAAAAGATTTTATATAGTTTTTTCAATCGACGTAATTCAATTCTATTTAATTCCATCTCATCTGAATAATAATAACTATTTATGACACACTTATGCGTATGGAAGTGGGATATTTTCATTATGAATAACATTTTTTAATTCTTACTGTTTTCTGTTATTTGAAATATTTCACTTAATTTTATTTACATATTTATTTAATTTATTTTTATTATATTCATCCAAGTTGTCATTCGATCTTATTATAGATAACATTACTACAAGTATTGCTTAATCATGAAAAGTAAATTTATATACTTCAAAATTCGTCAATTAACAATATTCCTAGTCTTAAATAGCAATATCTTTTCAAGTTCTTGTATGGGGATTACATATACACACACACTTTTAATTTAGTTTCAAATTTCTATCAATGACTTAAGCTGACTTATTCATATTTCCTAAAGAGCAAATTCCTCTTATTGTTTGTATGCTGTAAGATTTTTTTATCGAGCTGTTAGCCACAATATCGAAAAAGTGTTTACTAATTACTTGCTCTAAAGCGGTTTTTACTTAGAAAAATTATTGACGAGAGTTTGTAAACAAATATAGAGAGTTCTTGTAATTCCATGTTAGTTTTATTATGTTTACACTCAACACTAATTTAGAAATATTATATTTGTTTGTATTATAGTTTTTTGGTATTAATTAAAGTTAATTATATTAACCTGTTGTTTAATTGTTGATACAATTATTAATAAAAGTTGATGATAAATATCTATGACACAAATAATTATAAGTAACCTCTTTCGAAAGTTTTACGGTTTGTTTTTAATTTAAAAATAAAGTTATTTTTAATTATTAAAGTAAATTTATTAACATTGAAGTATAAAACTATTTATCACCAGTCTAATTAAGCTGATAATTACCGCAAAGTGCAAACTTTTTATCCATACTAATAAGTTAATGCGAGGTCACTAGATTTTATTAATCCTGACGACACATTTTATTAATGTGACGACACAATGTATACAAATATTAGAAAAAACTATTTTCAATATTTTTAAACATTGTGCATACTTGCAGTAAATAATGCTATTAAGTATTCAAAGAAACTTAAAATATCCTTTATATTCGGTCAACAACATACTAAATGTATATTAAACACACATAAAATATAAATTTAGCAAATTAGAAATATTGACAAATTTACAAGTTCATCTGCAACAAACTTTGTTTAAAAAGCAAGTTAATTGCAACTTTGCATTTTCGAATCATGTGTTAAAATCATACAATTAAAGAAAATACACCTACATAGAATAACAATTTAAAATATTTATATTGAAAATGTTGTGCTTTGTGCAATTGGGGTCAACATAATAAACATTATCAATATAGTAATGGTCAATGATTATGGACTATCTTTCACTATTATGTTATTACCATATAAATATGTATTTATCTCGCAAAATAAAATAAATAATAAATAAACGAATGTTATCATAAAACAGATTTTAGGCATTATTTTTACTAAACAAAAAGTTTGTATGGTTTTGTAGTCATGTAATTTGATAGTGCGCTTAACATTGTTTTAACAAGATATAATATCTACTTGTAAAATGGAATTGTGATATAATAATTAATTGAAATATGAAAAGCACTAGCTGTAATTTAAAAGTATAATTTCACAAATTTTTGAACCTCTGGTTCCTAGCCATGTGACTTACATATGAGCTAGAACAGAAATTAAGCTTGTTATATATACTGTACACAGATAAATAGTATGTCATGTTGTGCACGAGAGAGAGAGAAATTTATTCAATACAA
>JAYRBW010068728.1:0-27456 GCA_036023295.1 Invenusta paracnida | reverse complement strand
TAGACTCCATCTAGCTAAATAATGGTGGGTGCTATTGGTGGTGCAAACTTTAAGGATAGATGAGATGCTTGATAATCATGGTTTATCATATTTTTTTAATATGCATACTTTTTAATATGTGTATGGGTTACAGGGATGTTTTTTTAATATGTTTAATAAGATTATTGACATTTAGTAATATATTTTATATGTTAATATTATCGACATATAGAATTGATACCAGGTAAATACCATAATTCTTCCTGGCTGAAGAAGCAGCAGACAAGATCTGAGATGTAGCATGAACATTTTTAACACCACCAAATTTTTTTTAACGACATCTTTATCAAATTTAAGTACTTTTTAATCAGTTAGAAAAAAATTGTTTTTAAGGACCTGATATCAAATCTATATAAATTTATATAAGTACTTAGTGAAACTAAGCACCTGTACAAACCCTGGGGGTCATAAATCAGTTCAAAAATGAAATTATCAGTGAGCTTTCTTCAGGATCATATGACAACCTGTCTTAAAGAGGTAGGCTGTCAAAATAAAACATTAGCAACAATGAAATATACTCTGAAATCTGAGCTACATACACACACATGCTTTATTTACTTTTAATTTTAAATTATGTATACATTATGTAAAATCACATGGATTTTGTTAAATTAATTATACATTGTCATAATATCAAATGTTGATAATTTCAATTTTTTTATAGTGATCAATAATAATAGCACCTCCTAGTCCTGTGGCTGTATATCTTAATCTATGGTTCCTGAATATTGCATTTTATAAAAATAATCAAATTAAATTATAATGTTCAGTCAATGCCAATCAGCCTTCAGACTTTAGTGAACAATCTGTAATATATAACATATCTATAAGTCCATAGATTATGCCATTGATATTGACATTGTCAGTAAACTTAAAACTAAGTTTTTAATTAAAATACAATTAGAAATGGATTTGTTTTGCTACTACTATTCAATATTCCTCAGCAACTATGACTATGTCAACAGTATGTATGGTTCACAAATTAAATTTTTGGTCATTCATATTGTAAACTGTATTAATTTTCTATTCACAAATAGTATGTACCATTGACAATTTCATACACTGCCATACAGACAGTGTAAACTGTAAGTTATGCATCAGTTCAAATAAAAAAAAGCATTATTACAATGTTAATAACTTTTACAACTTGATTAGTTTTAGAATTTAATCAAAAACATGTATACTGGAGATGTCAAATGAAGGAAATCGAGAAATCTTTTGAACTAAAAACAACGTATAGCCATTTTGTCATATAAGATAAATAGCCGTTTAAGAAACCAAAATACCCAGAAGAAAATACTCAAATTAAATGGTTCTTTATAATGCCAATAAGACAGAAAAAAAATCTGCATTATCTATACATAATCACATATAATTAAATACGGGAATAGTAATAAAATATATTAAAATAACAATATTTACCGTGATCTTTTAATAAAAATTATTTTATTTTAAAATTATGAATATATAACGTGAATCAATCGAAATAAACAAAATAATATAAATACAAATTTTCTTTGTTTTAAAAGCGGTATAGATGCTGTTATTTTTAACCACTTTTAAATTTGATTCTTGACTAATCATTTTCTATAATATGTATAACTAAATGATAATATAAAGTATATGATGATATAAATTCGATTTGTATAAAGAAAATATTTACATTAAGTATATTTTTTTGGACGATCATACAACTTAAATATTTATATTGAGACAAATATGTGCATCATGCCTCGTCAACACTATGCAACTTTTCATAGAACTTTCTAGGCATTGTTTCGCGTGATACTATGAGAAAAAACTACTTTTTCACTCCAACTAATATAAAGGTTAAAACTTAATACTTTCCTTTAAAGTAATTTGAAGGAATATAATCATTCATGATTAATGCACCTTTAAAGCGAAAAAATGTAGGTAAAAATCGAAGTCTAAAAATACCACCCTCATGATTAAGCATACGGAAAGATTCAGAAAAAGTCCGATGTGTTTCGAAGTGGGGACGCGCTGATATATATGTTATTGCATATATTGATGAGAGCATAATTGTCATTTGATATTTTTATTTATAAAGAAGTCAACCCTTATATTAATTATGATATATGTTGTCCCATGTTACTAAATATAATATAGATTTCACTGATAAATTAACCCTTTATTCCATAGATATTAAAATATTCATCAGTTACTTTCATCGATATTATGATATGTTGTCCCATGTTACTAAATTTAATATAGATTTTATTAATATATTAACTCTTTTTTCATAGATATTAAAATATTCATCGGTATAATAATCATCACAGTTTATCTTTAGTGTATCTTCATTTGTAAAGATATATGAAATTACTATTTTACTGCATTTGGTATTATTTCAATAATATTACAATCACTAGCATGTCGTAACATTGATTGTTTTACTCTTAATTTAGGTTCCATTTATAATGTGCATTTTGTAAGACTTTAAAAGTAATAATACCTAGATCGTCACAAATCACTCGAGCAATATAACTGAAATATGTTTACACATCGAGCTTAGCGGAATGGTAATGAACTTTTTAATACATACAATTCGTAGAATGGACATTCTCAAGGTGACGCAACATATTGATTGCACATAAATATGGATTCCAAAAAATATTTTGATTCTTTATATCTTATGCGTATTGAAATTAGCAAATGTCGTCATGGTAAATCTTATGCCAAGTTTTTTAAGTTTTTTTACACCTGTTTATTTAGTGATTGTGCTAGCTTTTACAAATATTGCTTTACAAAAAAAATACTCAGTTATTGAAAACGTGAAACAAATTGAGAAATTTAAAGCCGCCACAAGATACAAGCGAGCGATACTTATTATAAGACTAAACTTTGTAGTAAACTTCTAGGACACAGTAAAACAAGAACGAAATTTGCTATATACTTCATGCAGTTTACATTAGTATCACAAAAAAAATGTGCTATGTGAAAAAAATTTCAAATTGAAGTTTTAATGCCAATTATTGTTTTTAAATGAATACACAACACAAAAACCGCAAAAGTACAAATCTTATTAAAAAGACTGCCATAAAAAATGATAGTCCGTCAACATATTTATTGACTTTGAAGATCTTTCCATTTTGAAATGCTGCTTTGAACATTTGGTGTATAACTTTGAGATGAAAAGTTCAGAATAAACTTGTCGCCTTTTTGGCAAAATACCCCACTGGAGAGGTAATTTGAAAGGATTATTTGACGCAAATCTTTTACCATTTCAAATGACTTAAAATTGAATTTATAGTGTTAAAATTTCTGAATAAACTATGATTAGATATTTTGTATGGTGTTGTTTTTCTTGCTGAAAGCATTGCTGCATAGAAATCGGTGGAGGTACAGTTTTTAAAGAGGATGCAGCCGCTGACAATAAGATCGCATCCGACCGTGGTGATGAAAGTGTCTCACCAAAGAAACTGTAGAATATGACATGTCCACAAGTGCTATATGTTGGACAAACTGTCATCAAGAGATGAGAAAATGGCGCAAAGTTGATTTTGATTTTTCCAGATAAAAAATAAAAGCAAAATTATTTAGCAATTAAGTAAATATACCTTAAAATATGTAAAAATAAGACATAATACATTTTTTAGAAATAATTAATTGTAATGTACCTTTGATCTTGCAGCTGTAAATATTTTTTTCTTTCTGCTTGTCATGACGACTTACTAAGACAATTGATAATACTTGAATAATTTACTCCAGTGGGTGTTTAGCAATATATATGTACCGACTTAGTTCATTTGTATTATAAATTATACAACTGTTGACTGTCAAATCATATTATTGTCGTGAGTAAAAAGTGCGGTTATTCCTTAACATAATAATATACATGTTCTAAAGTGCACATCAGTGTATACATTTTGTGACGCAACACCCGTACCCGTACTACCTACAAGGAAAGAGCTAAATGTCCCAATACAATATAGACGTAAGTAGGGAAAAGGAATAGCTAACCGGGTCGTCTCAATAGATACAATTTGAAGCAAACTGCGAAGTTGGTAGATATGCACATACGAATAGAACATTTCCTCTGCATCTATGACACTTAGCATCTTTTACTTCATAAAAATGAAAATCTGCAAAATACATTTATGACATACTCGGTATAAGTAATGTTAATAAAGTCAATAATAATAAATAATATGTGCTACGTGCAGAAAATGCTATCACATTAAATTGATTAATATTTCATATATATAACAATAATTTTAACCCCTGGAAACATTTTGACAATTCTACATGTTTCTACTGAATAATTTTTTCCGAAATAAAAAATAACGTCTTAATTTTTGAAAATCAGTTATTTTTTACATAACGTGACACCAGCAATATGCAGTATATTATGCTAATTTGTAAATAGTTTAGAATATGTTTATGTATGTATATCTAATATTTTTGCTACCCACACTAATTAATTGTTTAATTACTAAATATGAATATTAAAATGTACATTTAATTCGATTTTAATTTGGGTGAAGGTTTCTATTCACAGATAACGTAATAAATGAAAAAATTGATATCTGCCCACATATACTGAGCAGAATATTTACCATGGACAAATACAATTTGGCAAAATATGAAAGAAATAATGGATCCCTAAAAAATATCAGTATATTCCTTTCTCAATAAAAAAGTAATAGACGATTACATGGAAATCGATTACCTATTTTTAACGTATTGAAAACACAATAATGAAATACAAATTATGGGAAGATACCTACTCAATTAGTCATTTATTACATTATTTAAGTGGAACACTTTTAACGGCTCTTTACAATCTACCAAAAATCCCCTAATTAACATTAAGTCAGATTAATTGGCTTACATGTACTATCGCCCCCATTAATCACAAATTAATTATACTCTATTGTATAATTTTTAAAGTTAGGTAATTTGAATTCTTCGTACAAGCTATAATAATCTTTGTAGCCCTTATCCAGTCAAATGTATAGCTTTGTAACTACACTGGCTCATAACTACAGTTTGAATATAATAAAAGATAATCCAATTTTATCAAAAATAAATTGCTAGGAAAATAATCTAACTATGTCATTATTTTGTCTCTGCAAAAAGCTGGATTAATTCTTACTTCTAGCAAGAGATCTAGAAAGTTACCATCCCTCCCCTTACAGCGTTATATGAATGTTATAATAAAATATAACACATTTAGTCCAAATATAACATTTTCAATAAGTAGTCCAACATGTATGTTTCTGTTTTTTTACACGAACATTCTTCTCTAGGAAATAATATAAAAATAAGCACCTAAAATGCGAGCAGTAAATTTAAATATTAATTGGTTTAGAAAAACAAAATTTCAGAGTGAAATATTTTTACATTATTATAGAACACAAAAAACTCACTTTACATTTATTGATATTATCTACCTAAAATATTTTGCTATTTATTTTTTAAGTACTGCTTTAATTTTCCACGCTTAGTTTAAAGTATTTTCTTGAGATGGGACAAGGGTATTTGTGAATTAAAACGGAAGCCTGTTGGCCTATACTTATTTGGAATAAATATGAGAAATAAATGTGTTGTCCTTCGCTTTTATTATAATAAATAAAACTTAAATCTATTGTAAGAAATGTAATCAGAAAAAACAATGGTTTCATGAGCATTTTACTACAATAGGTAGATGCGTACGCACATGGAAAGAGTAAAGTTATTATAATATGATAATATGTAATTGTATACCTAAAAGGATACAAAAAGGCACGAATTATAAATTATAAATCTCTTTAAGTTGAGTAGTGTGTTCGAAAAAGAATAAATATATATGTATAGGTAGAGTGAGACACGCAAAGTATAATGATTTATGCATATTATAGGATATTGATATGAAGAGAATTATATATGTGTTACCTATATAGAGCGGAAATCTACCATCTATTTAATATGTAAAGCCATGGTACTAAATATAATGTCGTTAAAGAAGTTACAACTGTGATGGATGGTATGTTACTTTATTCATGTACGTAATATTTACAGATTAAAATCGTAACGCACAAGCTTACGTATGTATAAGTGCATATAAATAAATAAAGACATACATATATATATATATATATAATGTGAATTGATTGCAGTAACCAAAATAGTGGAATCCCCGATGGGTACATTTTTGGAGCTACACATGTAGCTACAATTAATACAATAGTCTAGACGATGTTTCATAATATACTATAGAAGAACGGATAATTACACTACCATTTGTTTTAGAATACTACTAATAATAAGAAAAAGTTCGATGAGTACATTTCTGAAGGCAAAGTAGGGACACGTTCGATACCCATATATGCATATACATAGAAAACCAGTTAATTTTAAATTAGTAGTGTAATATTGGAATATCTGTTCAAATCAATCAATTCTACTTTAAATAAGCACACATATATATAATAAAAACAATAGAAACAGTCACAAGCTTTATTAAAATAAATCACTAATAAATCTGCCTTTAAGATAAAAACTAGTAGGTAGACAGAACATATAAAGTTATGTTTCAACTGAAGCAAGTTGAGATTACATTTTGAAGGCATGATATTTAAGTAGAAAAGTCTGGCTGAGAAGTAGAATTATTTGTAGCATAGGCAATTTTTTTGTAAGAATATTATACAAAATTAGACATAGGACTGGTAAATTGATCCAGAAATATATAAACAATTAAGCATATATTAAAAAGCTCCAATCGCAATTTACAAACAAAATTGATTGCATTAGATCCACTTTAACCGACGACAATTTGCAGTGTGATATATAAAAAATATATAGAACATTACAATAATTTTTACGTCGGATCGATGAAACAAAGGCCGAAAATCCCCATCAAAAGATTATTGACCCTACATATTCTTATCAGAAATTGCGTTGACAGTCCTGTTAAAAGATTTTAAAAGATAATATTCTAACACATTATTTTGATATGCACGTTATAATAAGGGTTCGAACGCTAAGGAGACGTGGGGTATGCTCATTTTATAGCATATATCTAATTAGGTTATTACATGTATTACTAAATGTAGATGAAAATATAATAATAAGAAGCAATCAGGAAGAACAATAAATATACATACATGTCATAGATGGATATGATATTGAAGGTAAAAATAATACTATACGAGACACTTCTTATAGGAACGTCGGTAAAAAAGGATAGCTATATTATAGAAAAGTAAACTACAGTTTGTAGATATAAGAAAAATAATAGTAACAGAAAGAAAAGCGAAAATGTCTTGATATCAATAATATTGTATATAATATGCTACGATATCGCAATAATGAAAACAACTTAGCAGGCAATGGACAATGATCGAAATAATCTATATTATAAAAATACTCAAAAATATTAATAAAATAACAGTATAACACGAGGGCACGTGTATTTAAATTGTAGGTATTATTTCGTGGTGTCCAAATGAGATATAATATATGGTGCACGCAAAGGTCAACAACTAGCAAGATAAAAGGGGTCTTGGACGTCTAAATGTATCTGTATATGCATAGCCTTATCAATCTTGGAGTAGTTACTAATTAGGAATACATAAGCAATCTTGTATGCTTGAACGAAAAAATTGGATTAAGCAAACTTTGAGATTTAAGTAGATACATAGAAAAAGTTTATGCTTTGAAAATTAATTTGGTAATAAACAAAAAATCTACGTCGTTAACAGCGGAATCACGCCGTAAAGTATAACATAATGTATGTACATGATCAACAATGTGAATCGTAAGTAGTACTTGTAAGTAGTATGTTATTAGGATGTAAAAATATACAAATTGATATGTGCGTATTATAACAGTTATGTATGTATGAAAAATAGAAAACCACCGTTTATGCCTCATGTCAATAATTATATTATAATATGATATGTGATGTGACAGTTAATAAAGTAAAATTGTGTTTACTAAATTTATAACATGCTTAAGGTATTACACCATGATTTTAAAATTATAATTGAATAAAATATAATGAGAAGACTCCCGTGTAACTCCCGAAAATCCACAGCTTTCTGCTTTTCTTCTTAAAGAAAAACTGGTTGAAAATACAGTACAGCGTAGCCAGAAAGTCAGTCTGTTTCGTTTGTGTGGTATCGTATAATGTAATCAATAATGCTTTGTATGTACTTAGACAATTATATTCATGAGGTATTAACAGGTAAAGATTTAACCAGTACGTTTAATTCTGTACATTTACCACTTCGATTTAACAACGGACAAGTTTTACGTGAAAATACTTCAGAAATGTGAAAAGTTTGTTAAAGAACGCTGTTTTATATTGATTTAAAGTCGGATTTACTTGCGTAAATTGTGTAAATTTCCACATGGCGAGTATTGAAGAGAAGTTATATAGCGGAGGTGGGAGGGGTCGTCGGCATTATGATATAGTAGGTAGGGGAGCAAGAAGAAGTAAAATTCAAGAAGAATTTGAATACACATTTTGCTGCCCGTTACAATATTCCCAGGTCAACTGATTTTTCCAAATGGAAAAGTTACAAGGTTAAGTCAATAGAAATTTAGATGTAGAGACTGAGGATAATATTCTGCATTTTCAATCGATGTACGTGAAATTTTGTTGCTCTTAAGTCAACTATTGATAGTAACTATTTCGTTCGCGTTCATCTGTGAGAGCAAAAAAGGGAGAATAATGTTAAATTACATATGATAACAACTTTATATACATTATTAAACATAAAGTAGGTACATATTTATTATGTTTATATAATTCAATAATTATATATACACAATGTGCCAAAAAGAATGGAAAATTCAAATTCCTGCATCTTAGACGATGATAGCCAAATGTCTATAGGCTGCTAGACTCCATGTAAATTCAAATATATAATCGAGCGGAGAGTGTATTACTAATTGTCACCAATCAATAAGAACTTATATTTAATGTTACTACATAGGGAAATCACTATAGCTATTAATTTCTGATTATAGTTACTTATCCCCAAGTATCCATCTATAGATGGATCAGCGAGTTCCGAAATGGTAAACATGTTGAAAGTGTGAACATGATTTATAAACCGTTAACAAAAAAAAATTCTGCACCCTGTGCGTAATCAAATTATACTTTCGTAAGCGAAGTTTAAGCTATGTTTAGTGCTTGATAACACCTCTATTGCGTGATCTGAATCTCCATATGCCTAAAAAGGCGTCAGTTTCTATCTTCAGGCTGGATAAAAACATTAAAACGAAACTGACTTGACACTTATGGTTTAGTGATAGAGCTGCTTCTCACGCCAAAATTATTTCAACGAAGTGTCAATCAAATTTATAATATTATGGACCATGAAAATAGTTTAAACAAATCCTATCTAAATCAAGTTGTAAAGTAACCAATTGCTTGTAACTAAACAATGGCAATTTTGAAACCTGATCATAAAATTGGTAGAATACTGATAAAAAAATATGTGTTTAACATTACAATAATTACAACAGTCGAATTAATTCTGGTTCAATATTACAAAGAGATACACGAAACTTAACATTTACGATAGCAAGTTGTAGTTTTATCAGTTTAAATCAGAAATAAAAGTGAGAGTACCTACACAAATAAAAATTTGTAGATTTTGATTTAGCTTTTATAAAGTTATAAGATATAAAAAAATGCAACCACTGAAATATTATAGCAGGAAATAATAATAATAATACGTATCACCGAATCCTTCTAAAAATAATATAAATAAATCATTCACTTAGTATAAATTATAGGTCTTATACATAATAACCAATTGAGATATCCGTGGTTTTATAATTAAACTATACAAAAGCCAATGAAAGTACAGGAAATTTCATTTTTCAAATATATCAATCATTTTAAAAAGAGACAAATATAAAACATGAATGAATGTAAGTTAAATTTTTGCTACGTGCAAGCAAGGTGTAGATATGTAAGAAATGTAGAATTAAGATTGTGCATTTTACTACAATAACGTGCAAAGCAAACTTATATATATCGAAATTTGGTGTATTTATTTATAAAAGGTATATATATAATAAAATACCATCTATAGAATAACAATTTAACTCTACTTTGGATATTTTAAGATTATTACGAAAACATAAATAATTTTACTATATATACATATAAACTACATACATTGATAACAAAATTCAACACCAAGCCACCAGGATGATTAGGGGAGAAGAAAAGATCTATCTTGCGTTAATTAAAAAGGTCGGATTGTAAATATATCATAATGAATGGAAATAGGAATTTTTATTTATTTATTGAAAATATATTTAATCATTTAGTCATAAAATTATTCTATATTTTACAAGTATTATTTTACATTACATAGATATAATCAATTTAATTTTTAATATTTTAATTTCAAATTGGCCCATTGATCTGGTAAGTACTCATTAGAGAAAAAATTAAACATGGTAAGACGAGGGGAAAGAATGTATTTAAGGAGACGACAGACATCTGAAAAGAAGGACGAGCTAATTTCCTTTAGTTAAATTGAATACAGAAGAGGGCAGCATGCAGGGTTGGTCCTTTTAAAATGCAGAAGGAATGTTGCAAGAGGCATAGCAATACCAAATGGTAGACTAGAACAGTCCAGCAATAATGTTAGATTCATGACAGGTACTCTTTGAATCGGAAATAAAAGATCAAGTTGAAAGGGTCCTTCAGTAAAATACATCCTTGACAGTTTCGAGATGAGCATGAAAAATACGTTTCTTCCAGAGGTTTAGTATTCTTTAGTATTCTGTTCCTTCTCTTCAAGGATCCAGTTTATTGAAAGACCCCTTTTCCAGTTTTAGACTACGATGTCTTCTCTCTATAGCAAGCACTCACTGGCCATCTCTTTAGAGACTTGAGTGACTTCTTTGGCGAGATGTTCACGCATCCGTAGAACATTTTCGCGTTGGGCCTTTTCCCGTTCAACATCGGCGTGGTTTATCGAATGTCTATTGGTTGGTTCTAGTTCAGAAGGAGTCCAGTCTTGGAGGCTAAAAGTGAAGGTAGGAAGAAGGAAGGGAAGGGGTGAACTAACTGGCAACAATGTGAGAAGTGAGAAAGGACAGCAGCTGCAGCAAGAAGTAGCATTGGTCATGAAAACAGCAGTCCTGTATTTTCTTCAAAATTGGATTGTTTGTCAGAAAAAAGACCCACAAAAATCCTCTTATCAGAGTTCTAGATAAGTGCTCTCAAGCAGATACTCTTGGGGTTTGTAAGTATTAATTGACCGTTTGAGTTTTATATGAAATCCAATATTGCGTAATATAATGATTACATTGTTTATCTGTTTCTGAATCCATGTAACGTTAGTTGTTTGTATGATTATTAGGCTAAATTATAAAAAGAAATGCAAGTGAGTAAGATAAGAAGAAATGCAAGTGAGAGAAGAGGAAGTAAAGAGAAAATGGGATGAGAGTGTAAAATAGTTTAATTAACAACTCTCAAAAGTAATGTAACCAAATTGCAGGTTAAATAATTAATATTTGAAATAATTTTGTAAGTGAAAATGTTATAGTAGATAATTTGTTAATAATAATAAGCGGAGTGTAAAGATAATATTATGAAGCCAGAATTGGACACCTATAACCCAAACAAAATTAGAAATAAATAAATTTAAAATATATAGCTACATATGAATATATGACGTAATATATATAGAAAATAAATAAGAAATAAAGAATTAAACAAAACAAATGTATGTAAATACAAAATAGGTCTCTTTTAGAAAATCGTTTTATTTTATGAGTCTTTCAACAATATAATACAATAGGTATTACTATTTTAGTATAACTGACTCATAAGGAAAAAATTGAAATGAAGGCACGACGCTTATTTGTTACAAATTAAAGTACCTACCTACTTAACTCGTTTGGAAAATGTAATGAAAAACATAAGCACTAAACATTGTAGTACATTCATATTATGTGAATGGCAACAAATTACAATTGGAAAAATTCTGTTTTAACACCTTGTAAAATTATAACTTACCCAAGCTCTAGTTATATTTATATACCTACTCGTAGATATATAGAGATAATAAGTAGCGTTTGAAATGTAATAGTCTATTTCTACCATATAGTGTATGTACTATAATACATCATGTATAGTTTGATGTACAATATCTATGATTTCTACAATTATCTATAATCTAAGGTTAAAAGCAGTTAAATATAATATAACTCTAAACTGATTGGTTAATTAACTAAACATCTAAGAGAAAGTTGACAACTGAATACTGCATTGATTAGTTGATTTAAGCGGCGCAAGTATTGATCGAGAGTCACCTGTTGGCTGCCACCATCTTGCGAATGCTCGAAGTCTTGTCTTCGCGTTGACGCCGCATTTCATGGTCCATCGACCCGTCTACGTCATCGCGGCTGGGTACGTAGCGTTCGCCGATATCAATCTTATCTGGTGACATCATCTGCACGGGAAATAGCAATATTATATTTGAATCAATATATATTGATTCGTTTATGGAGAGCTTTTATTTGCATAAAACATCAGTTGCGCTTTACGTTTATTATGTACTTAGGCAAAGATTAGGCAAAAGTTACAGTACAAAATGAATGCTAAAATATCACTAAATGTATATGTGCGTAAAAAATAAAATAGTAGTGATATAATTAAATTAGTTACAAGATAAGTAATCGTACCTACATTAAACTGGTCCAAGAAGACTGTAGTAGGATTCTTAACAACATGAAGCACATTTTTATCTGTGGTGATTACCTACGTAATTCTACTAACAGAAAAACCTTGATTTTCTATAAATTTGACATAGTGTTGAGCAAACCGATTCAGTGCATACATTCGAAGTAATTTAATTTGATTAAATAAATTAGTAAAGCGTCTGAATTCTTTAAAATATCTTTTCTTGAATAATTTTCTTGAATGTTTCTGTAAATAGTATGTTTTCGAAAAAAATACTATTATTTATAATCGTAAAAGTATAATTGAAAACCTTTTAAGCATATTATATTATGCGAGGATCAACATTTTTCATGTTTTGCACTTTATTTTCATTAACAAGTATTTTTTAAACATATTTCATTATAAAACATTTATTATTATTATATACATTTTTGTTACCTACTACTTATTAGCAGTTTGTCCAAGGTCACAGAATTGAGTAATTACTTAATAATCACCTCATTTTTATACACAATTTTACATAACAATATTATACGCACTAAGAAAACATTTTTTGATGCTTTATTTAATTTTGTGCTACATTATGTAATTTGAATCAAATAATATGAGGACTATTGTTATCTGTAGAACCATTGCATTCAAAACACAAGGTAGCATTCAACACATTAAATCTTCTAAACCTACTATTCACTGATTAAAATATAATATATCACTCTATAAGTTTGAGCTATAGTAGAGTTAAGATATGTCAGTCCTGTATTCCTGTTGTCTCCCGTTTGATTTGTATCCATATATACCTACGTGTTAATTAAAATTTATAAAGTTAAGTATTAATCAGTATAAATTCTTCAAATAGTCAAGTCGATTCCATAGTTAACAAAATTAGTTTAGATATACCAACATTAATAAAATCTACTATATAAATTAGAAAATATAACTCATACATCGTATACTTCAAATAAAAAATGTATACAATTAATCAGTTATTAATATCAATGTAAAAGTAGCAGTTGAAATTGGTGAGTAGTGGCATGCACAATCTGATAACCAGAAATTAATTCAAATGCTTGTACGTTGAAGGAGGCTTTAATAAAGTTAAATTCACATTTAATTTATTAAAGTTAAATTAGAAACTGTAACTATAACTTTTTAAATCATTACACAATGCTTCTATTAATAGGCTATCTAGGTTAAAAGAATTTTAATAAAGTATCAAAAATTATGTTACAAGTAGCTTGCTGCTTTTGGGTGTGTCAGTCACTATAGCAAAACTCAGTTTATATATAGCATAGAGCATTATAAATGAAGAATGACGATAACTGCAGTCAACTATGCTTACCTATGGTATTATGTTCCTATACAAATTAATTAAGCTAGTAAAGAAATAAAAATAATTACAATACAAAATACTAAAATAAACATTTAAATATACATACTACTAAAACAATCAATCAGTAGTGTGAAATTATTATAGTGTAAAACACTAAATAAACATTGGTCCGGAAAGGTAATAAATGCTGAAAGGTGTATTTAGTGCATAAGGATTACGATAAATGAATGTTAGTACTTTTTCATTGAAAATGCAGGGGGAAGGTGATAGATTAAATAATTATCGAAAGCAGAGGACAAGAAGAGATAAAATGAGTGATAAGTAGTCATTTTTGCATTAATTATTTGTGCCAAAATCAAACTAGTTGCTGGAAGTTGATGGTTAATGGGGAAATTAGGAGTAGGATGGTGTTTACATCAATTGCGCACTTGTGTAAGCATCACGGAAATGTACACCATGAAAAGGAGAGAGGAGAGGAGAATGGAGGGGGGTGCAGAGGCGAAAACTCACCAGACTATCGATGGCCGCCTGATTATAGTAAACAGAATCCTCCTCATTTACAAGTGGAACTTCCCGTTGCTAAAAAATGAAGTTTTTATGACTGTGATGAAGTTTTACGACGAATTATTATAACTATTTAATATTTGCCATCGTACAACAAGTAATTTTACATTTAAATTTAAACAATTAATTAATTTTGATATAGTTTTAAGGATGGATTGATTGATAGTAAATGTACATGTTTAAATTGTAATGGCTAACTTATATGGAAGGAAAGGTTTCTTACTAAATGTCATTGTAAAAGATAATTTAAATAAATAAAAGTGAGGCAAATGATACTATTTACTAGATAAAAGTAGCTATACAGCTAAAAATTAATGATAACTTATTTATTTAGATGGCCTTTCATGGAGCCAATCAAATACTAAAAATCTTATATTTCATGATTTTCCCCTAAGTTTGATAAAAGCCGCATTTTAAGCGAAACACGAGCTAATCAATATTTTTTAATCTTGAATATATACGGATATGTATATATATATATCATTTTACCTAAACTTTTTAAACATTTTATGTAAAATTTAATTCTCTGTACCTTTCTCCTGATGAAGTCAATTGTATTTGACGAAAACGTTTGAATTAAATATATTTTGATGAAAAAACTTTTGACTTTTATTTTTATTTGGATTAATAAATTTAGTTAAAAATAAGGCTTTTTATGAAATTTAGCAGAAAAACAAGGAAATGTTTCTTATCCTTAAATATACAAAAATATAATATGTAATATATGCTCATAACATATTTTCCCAAGAGTGTGTTTTGGATGTGCTATTCTAAATTATCAACATTGTTATTGGCATGATTACAGATTGAAATTCTTTTTTTCAAGCCATACGTATAAAATATTTATTATTTTTGGGACATATGAAAAAATCAATGAATTTAAACGATGTATCCTTGAAAAAAGGTGGCAAATATTATGTTTAATGCTTATTTTTTCATGCATTTCCTAATATTCAAATTGAAAATATATTTGAAGGATATTTAAAAATTGAGGAAAATTCAAAGTTTTTATAGAGCAAAACATGTTACTGTGTGCGGTTTTAAAGGGTAAGACTGGCAATATTTTGCCAATTTGTTAGCGCAACGTGATCCACCTCCATGGATCTGGTTTAGAGTGTGAAACTTAATATGTTCTTATGTATATATGTAGGAACAAGAAACAAATATATGATTAAATGGAAAAAAATTGTAGATACAGTCTAACATTATTTTAAAATTTAGGTGGACGTAATTCAAGCACAGCGTATTTATTTAATAAATATTCATCACTGGGATATATATGTTTCAGCGAAGACAAATAATAAAATAATACGAAGAAGAATTTACAAAATAACAAATTACCAAGCACTCGGCCATTTAAAGCGATTTATATAAAGTAATGTAAAAATGGCTTTAAATATATTTCTATAATTTTCGATTTCCGTAAATAAGAACGAATTACTAGATTTTGAGGTTAAGGTTTTAAGGTTATAACACGTTCAACGTTTGAATGTAACATCGATATGATTTGTGTATACATACTAGCTAAGTTTGTATTGTATAGTCTAATTCTATTGTCAAATTAATATAACCTAGACATTTTAAATACAAAATTATGCCTCATACTATTCATGTTTCATCAATAACTGTGAGTAGTATACTTTTATTAGCTATTTTTATCTACTATAATATGAAAATATGCAATTCGCAATAGTTGCTGAAACAATTTTTCTATTCTAATAAGTGAATTGTCACTTTTTTTATATAATTGCCACCAAAATACATGTTTGTAAAATCATATTGTGGTCTAATGGATGATCTTTGAAACAAAATCTGAACAACAATTAAAGGACTACTAATAATTGAATAGGTATACGACTCAAATAGAGAAAAATAATATCTCCAATCCATAACACTTGCTTAATTTCTCAGTTTTTGAATAGATTTAATATTTTTGTATCAAAGTTTAAAGAAAATATCTATATAATATATATATGTACTCTTACTAATTCCTACTCTGTTTTGTAAGTACTCAGGCTGTGTATAGTGATATATATATATATAAGTGTTAAAGGATAGTGAAAAGGCATATAAATGGATTAACAACAATTAGAAGAGAAATTGCATATCTCCATAATGTAGACGTACGTCGTATAATCATTTAAATTATAAAATATATTGCTATACTGTACAACGCCACACGTAATGTCTTATTTAAGTAAACTCAATGCAGAAGTATCGATTGATTTGAATACGTCTATTTAACAGCGCTGCATAACATGATATAGATTAGCTATAACTAAAGTTTAAAATAAAAAATACTACCTTATCCAAGCATATCTTATCAAAACATTATCGAGACTTTACTTGTAAACTTTTCTGGAGATACTGACAGTGAAAGCCGTTTTTTGTTTGTTGTCCGAATAACCGAGATATCACGAGCTTTAGTAGACCTTCCTATCTATCAAATCTTAACAGAGGCCTCTTAGCCCCACGTAAAAATACCCACTGTTGCTATCGATTTAAACACATTTTTAATAGTTATTAATCCATTCTATGTGTAAAAGATGAATACACATATATATATATATATATATAGATGATGATGTGCAATATGAACTATATATATACAATAATTTCATCGAAATGGAGAGAATGCTCACCGAGTTTCCATTTTCGCTTCTCCAATTGGACGGTTGCGTGCTTCGAGATGCCTGAAATAAAACAGCAACATCGTAAAATAAAGAATTCAATAAATAATCGATGATCGCATTAAAAATGTGTACTAAATGGTGCAATCGCACTTTTAAAAGAAAGAAGTTATCAGCAATAATCAATGGCAAATACCGATTTAGACGTAATATTTAAAAGATTGTGTCATTAAATTAACCAATCAAAATTATTGTTAGGTTTAAATCATTTATGATGTAAATATGATCTTTTTTGTATAAAAAAACAAATGTCGACAAAAAATGTTAAGTTGATTTTCTTAAAATCAACTTTTTCTCATTATAAACGTGTTTTTGGACTAACGTAATATGTAATAACGTATGTACATTATTAGACAAATAACATAGATTTAAAAACTAAAATTTGCATCAAAAGTATGTAAGGAGCTAGACATAAAATAATATTCATCATTTGGCATTGAATGTAACACAAGTAGTAAAGTTTAATAATAATAAGTAATATTATATTTTAAGACAAATATACCTCGACTGTTTGTATGTTCGACCTCGATATGTTACTCTATTATTGATATGTTATTATATTTTACTGTTGACCATTTGATCTACTATACTAACAAGTGAATCTAGTATTGTAATACTAATAAACTAAAGACGAAAGTCACTAATTATTACATCGATCCGGAGATTGATACATATACCTACACCTGAAATGCTAATATTTGTGTTAAGCCCAATTGAGCAGTTAGTTGATAGAAATATTTTGGCACTTAATGGTCACCTGGATTTTCTTGCAGCTTAATTTATGCCACGGGACTAATAATTTGCATTTCATTTCAGATTGTTAACTCTACAGTACTATCATTTAAACAATACTTAATTATTCACTCTGAGTAGTTTGATGTGTGTCATACAACAGACAATTATAAAAGAAATCTATGAAATGATATTTTATGACAAATGAAAAAGTATTAGGCATTTTCCTTTGATAAATATTAAAATATTAACTGCAACCAAATTATAGCAAGACAGTTGATTGACTAAAATTAAAACTAACTTGCTATAAACAGATTTAGTTTAGCTATAAAAGTGTAAAACGTGTTTGTGATCTGTTTACAACATCCTCTGTTGTGTTCAGTTAGTTATTGTAGGCATTAATTAAATGACACAACATATACCACGACAATTTGATCTACTTTTATAATTAAATTTGCAATTGATTAGGTCAAGTATTGATTACTCAATATCAAAAGAAAATTAATACAACATCTACGGGTTTAAATGAGTGATGTAATCTCTTTAATTAAAACATATACAAAACAGTTTACTCATGGACAAAGTCAAATAATAAAATAAAAGACAAAAACGATTTTTTGTGGTATTTTTGGAAAGCAAAATTTGTAACCTTATCAATGATATACGTAAATAATTACATACTTGATATGTACTTTACACATACATATTAAGTGTTATACTTTTACATATTTATTAGAAGCTGTTAGTTCTATACGCTGAATTAATTATATTATAGGTATCTACTGATTAGGTACTACTTATGCAAAAGACTACGCCCAAGAATGTATTATATATTCAGCTGCAGAAAAGAAGATAGGTATATTATTGTTATCAAAGTCACCATTATTTATGTATATATTATGATTTTAAACAGTCGATTGGATTTGATAATGTACCTACATATTCAAGGAAAAAGTAAATATTTATTATTATGTAATTATATAGAGACAAAAGTATACATGAGGAAGAATTGATAAAATAAAACGACTTGACGCAAAATTTAAAGTCATACATGAAATTTATGGATAGAAAGAAATAACTTCATAAATGACCTTTCTGTAGTTAGCGTCTCTTAATGTTTATGATATTAATATGCTTATTATTAATGGAGGCTGGATATTCAGTCGAACTGTCATTTGATCGCATGTGTTTACTTACTTAAAAAGTTAATTTTCCGAAGCGTTGGTCAGTCGCCTGTTGAGAACTATATTATAGACTACACAGAACACACTCAATTGACTGGAGGTAAAATATCGAATTTCATTGGTTAACTCTTATTGGTTGAAGCTAAGAGCATACTTTCCTTAACTAGGAAAGTATGACGCAACACATATAACTTATTTTCATTTTTCATTTTCATTTTTATTATATAACTATTCTGCTGAATGGTTGTTTGATGCCTTCACAGCAGCCGATTTTGACATATAAAGTTGATAAAGTATACTTGCGTTGTTGAAGATATACTTAAAGACTCAACAAATAGGTCATCGATTTACAAACCACATTTTCACATTAATCTCCTTTGAATTAAAAATGTTTTTTGTATAATCAAGGGAATAAACCAACCACCCTAACCATCAATTAAAGTAGAATATTTTTTATAGAAATACACCAGTAAACATTGGATGCGCCAAATATATGTACAGGTAATATAAATTTTGTAAAGAACTTTCCATACAACAGTTTAAGTGATCCAATTAGAAAGGAATTCTGATTATCTTTTCAACTGTTAGACTATCCTGTCAATCATTCCTTTCTCAATACATTTCACCTTTATGTTAACTAGTTATAGAGTTACATAATACATATTAAATAATATATAAATGGACATGCCCACTTAAAGAACACTTTAAACACATAATACAATGCAGGCATTACTTCCGTTTTAAAAATCATAGTAGCTTCATAATATGTGAGAGAAAAGCATTTACATATACAAAATATATTCTTTCTGCTGAGTCTATATATAAATAGATATTTAGGTAAGATATATACATTCCTTAGAATTTATTAATTGGTCAATCAAATTATATTTCATCAGAAAAAACATGAGAGCTATTTTTCTTTATTTCTTCATTTGATATACAAGATTTATTATTAGGAAAGAATGCAGAAAGCAATCGATTAAAAAATAATTTACCAATCACTAAACCACGCATATTGAATAGGGTGTTGATAGTAAGTAGTGTCATAATTATCCAGACGATAGACATGACTTATAATATTAGCTAAACATATTCTCGCATTTTTGTGTAATCAATCCGCCTGATATAGTTCGAAAGTTATGTGGATGACGTAATTGAATTATCTTAGCTTACCTTGCCTAAATTGATGTTTTCAGCTGCAACATATGCATGTTTTGCTCTTACAATTATTAGTAACTATACTGCCGAGAGATAACATATACTTTTCTATAATTACACAGTGAAGTGTATAGATAAATTGTACATGCATTTTGAGTTGTACTCGTGGCTATAGCGTGAGTCGTGATTTAGGTGGTGCGTTATTTAATAATCCATTATTTCAGTATTAAAAAATAAATCATTTTTTTTAAATCAGAGGAAGGCTAGAAGAAAGAGTAAAATAGGCATATAAATACCCAAATAGAACCAAGCCAGCGCGCGATTAGTGTAATATACCAGTATAACAGAAATTTGAAATCAGCGCTCAAATGAGAAATGTACAGAGCACAGAGCGAGCAGTCGAAGCCGGTGGCTATGAAAGATGATGCATATTCTACACAGAGTAGCGAAAAGGTAAATTCAAGAGGTCAATATACTTATCCATTACATTATAAGGGATAAGAACCATTTATCCAATCAGTTTAAAAATATTTTGATTGAAGTATGAAAAGAAAACTGTACAGGCTTTCTTATTTATTTGGAATTCGCAAAAAAGTATAGGTCCAAATTTTGAAACCGTCATTACAGTTTTTAGAAAAAATATCGTTGGAAATATTAATTGGATAAAGGCTTCTTACGTTTATCAAGAACTTATACATTTCTCTCTTGAATGATTAACTAATTGAATGATCCGCGAAAGGAGAGCAGCCTAGTTGAATGGAGCAAGAGGATGACGATACAGCAGCAAGGAAGCAGTTACAGCTTTCATCGTCATGACGACTCTTTACCTCTTCCTTCTCAGTACTTTCAAGAACTGATCTCTTGGAAGGAGTAACAGAAGCAGGAGCAAGAGCAGGAGAAGGAGCAGAAGCAGGAGATGACTCAACAACCATGTCTGGTTTCTTCTTTGGTCGAATTACAATCACACGTTCCTCAAAAGGGGCGCTTCCTGTTGGCTGGTTTTTCGATTTGTGACGTTCGAAGAGGACATCGGCCAACTAGGAAGCATATTATGAGCGTAATGGGTGTACAGCGTGTTTAGTGTATGACGTCGTGTGCGTGGATTGGAGAATGATTGAAGGTAATGATGAGTGTGCGGTGATTGTGCGGAAAATATAAAATACAGTAAAATCTGGTTGATGACGTTATTGTGACCAACAATTCAAGCAGAGTATATATTATTTGAGACATTATAGGAACGAGCTCTAAGCAAATTTTCGGTAATTTCATACGCACGGAGCTTTATCTAATACTAAATTAGTATCTTATTTATTTTTCCATATCAGTATGTTCTAATATTGCTTCCATGTTATAACACTTAATCACTATTAACTCAAAGGTTTAACTGTAAAATTAATTATAATATATCTTCTTACAGATCTACTACTCATCAAAATGAGTAATATAAATAAAATATACTAATTTTAAGAAACAATAATGGAACTGTTGCTGAACAAATTGTTTGTGGTAATTTTTGCATTATCTAATAGGTTTCCTTATTCTATGAAAAAATAGAAAAAGTGCTTGAACTAAAAGTTAAATTAATTTTAAAACATTGAAAAATTATGAAACGAATAGGTTAGTCAAAAATGTGTTAGTTTAAGAATTTAAAGAAATGTAATATCAAAAATACCATATTTATCCGATAGTTATAAATGTTCAATTAGGATGTAAACACACATAGTATTAGAAGTACTAGACAAGTAAAACATAGACCAATAGTTATGTAACAAAGGTATAATAAAGTGAATATATTATTTAACATCAATCGAAAAATTAATATGGCTGTTATCAAAATAGTAGCTTATATGTTTATTTAAAAATAACAACAAATATATAAAATTTTGAGTTTATCAGCTAAGATGTGTAAAAAATCATTCTCTGCATATTTGTAGTTTTTTATCTAGGAAAAATATTGAATTTAAAGTAAAAAACACCAATCGATAATCATGGATTAATTGATTTATTTACCTCTTTGAGATCAGAGAAGTCGCGATTTGGTGGGGGTCGTGAACGCGTAGCGTTTGGTGTGTAGTTTTTCCCGATTGTTGTTTCTTGATATAATAAAAACGGTTGGAGGAGGATTGGGTATGAATAAAAGAGACTGCATAGGACTACATTGAAACAAAGTAATAACAAAAACATATTAAAAATAAAAATCCTAATAAGCATCAGCAACTCATAATCACTGTAATTGATATGTCTACTTATAAATAAATTCGAAGATCACACTGTTGTTATTAGCATTCAATCCAACAAATACATATCTCAATTAAATTCTAATCAGATAGTATCGTAGGAAGAGTTCAAACTATTACTATGGTACTAAAAAGAAACTACAAAATAAGCTATTTCAAAATCTTTGTTAGGATACAATTATCAAACCCAATTTAAATCGCGTAATTTTTACTTTAGTTTCGATTGCTCTACAAATTCTTGTAACATGGAGAGATCTTAATAACATGGTGAAACCCAATCTTAGCTTTCGCTTAAATTGAATAAATATTGATTATGTATGGTATATTTGTTTTATTAATGTTAATAATTCCACCTCTTCGGTGGTACTGCTAAGTACACGGCAAAAACCAAACCTATCTAAATTAGAGGCTAAAGTGATCAAATCTAGCATACACAATAGATTTACATTAGCCGCTTATAATATAATCTCACCAGTGGTCGTCTCCTCGTAAGTCCGCGTGGTCCTATTAGTCCCCGTTTCCGTTGGTAATGTCTCCACCTTCCAGGAGGTCCTGGGCTCCACAGAACCCTGTATACGGGACCCCTTGTCTTCCCGGCCTATATCAGTATAGTCGGAGAACTTGGAACACTGGTCATGGTTGTGTTCATCATGGTCGTGTGTGCGACTGTGTCTTCCGCCACCCTCGCTCTCGCGCAGAGTCACTGTGCCGTGTTGTAGTCCCTGGATCAATCAGATACTTAACGTTTAAGTTATCGATTACTAAACGACCAATCAAAGCTTCTTTACGAAATACAGACTTTTTCTTTGAATTCTTGAACAACTTTTTCCTTTCTTATTTACCTATACATATTAACATAATACCTAATAATTTTAAACATTAAATATTTATTTTATTCAAAAAAATTCAAGCTTTTAATATATCATTATGTATAATTATAGTATCATTAAATACTAAATGTTGAAATAATTTAGGTATTCAGCTAATCTACAATAGTTCATAATAGGTATATTCGTATAGTATAAATGTTTAAAAGTATTTGTGAATGTCTATTTAAATAATTATAACCTATGTACTTATTATCATGAGTCATAAATAGATATTTTTATTTATAACTAGCTATTAATTAGTGCATTTAAGGATTCGGCAATTTGCCGATGTAAAATTAAGAAACGTGGGTGCAGGATTACATAAGTTTTTCAAAACGGTATATGGATTGCTATAGTAGTATATAGATTTGTCAGTGCAAATGAATTTAAAAAAACTGAATTACCTGAATAAATTATGCTTTTTACGTAAAAAACAAGGCTCAAATTCGAATTCGAACGACTACACCAGTGCGGCTCTCACCTGATAGTCCTCCAGCACACAGCCCAACTTCAAGAGTGCGTCCTCCCGCCCCCCTGTAATACCGGTGGAGGTCGAGGTGATTGGACGCGACTTGTACCGCTTGGGATCGAGTTTGATCAACTGCTGGTTACTGGGGTGGCTGTGCTCTCTGCTGCCGCTTTGGTTGTCAGCGTGATCACGATGGTGGTGGTCGACACTGGTTGCCAGGTTTCGGGCAGAGGAGTGGGTGGAGCCAGCGTTGCCTCCGATGAGTTCGTTGAGTTGGGCTTGAACGGAGCTGTGGTGTTCGCTTCCGCTGTCTGGAATTAGACGGGGTCGAAGAGAAATGGTACAAAAGTACAATAATTCTATTAACTTCCTTAAAAATAATGTCGTTGTCTATATATATATATGTATGTTAGCAGAAATAGGCATAATTAGAATTCGTGCATCGATTAAATTACATAATCATCCTTATCTCATTTGAACTACTTATCTAACGCATATAAACTATCGTGCAATTACCCAAAAATTATTTATTTAGTTTAATGACGAATGGTGACGAGAAATTTACAAAGTATATTTTACAAAAGTATCAAAATGGTCATTTGACAACACTAAAGCCAAGAGAACAGTATTAATTACATAGATCTTGAATATCTGAAGCAACTGATAGGAGAAAAGAAAAAGAAGAATACGAATGACTATGAGCTTATTAAGCAGATATGTGTTTTAAAAGTAAGAAGTTTAAACAGAATAATCCACAGGTAGAATGAAGCTGTCTTCCTTTACATAGAAGAACTCTGTCATATTTAAGCCAGATTCATTCCTAGACTGGACACGGTGGAAGGGACCGTATGCTTCGTCGAGCGAAGGAGTTGAAGTTGGCAAATATATCGCGCGAATCTTGTGAACTGTTTCTGTCATTCAGCGAAATATGCCAGAAGAAGACGAAGCATATGGTAAAAGGTGTGATATGTAAACCGATTCCAACTAATACATTTAATAGCTGTGGTCAGGTCGACTTAATTGACTTTCAAACTATTTTGGATGGCAAATTTCAATATTTACTTGTTTACCAAGATCATTTAACGAAATTTATACTAATTAGGCCTTTAGAGTCTAAGAGAGCTGCTGAAGTTGCAGTTCAATTCGTATCTATCTTCAGCATTTTTGGAGCTCCAGTTATTTTGCAGTGACAATAGCAGAGAATTTGTTGCTGGTATAATAGGCGAATTGAAGAAAGTGTGACCAGGATTTCAAATAGTAGATGGGCGCCAGAGACTGGGCTACCCCAGTCTCAGGGTAGTGTTCAAAGATCCAAGGGTGACATTCAAGATATGCTCAATGCAAGGATGGAAGAAAACAACTCGAAACGTTGGTCAATCGGTTGCTCATTTGTACAATTTCAGAAAAATACTGCACTGAATAGTGGAATAAAAACGAGTCCATAAGAAGGTTCATTTGGTCAACCAGTGAAAATTGGCCTCAGCGCTTTTGCTACTATTTCAAAACACATTCGAGACACAATTGAAACTGTAGACAAACTTATTGAGCTACTGGAAGAAAATGTGGATCAACCGGCTGGTGTCGGCACAGGAGCGGGGAATACTGGAGAAGTACAGAGCTACAGAAGCAAAGGTGGATACTAAGGCAGACGTAGATACAGAAGCAGACGTGGATGCTGGAAGACTCAGACACAGAAACGGACTTGGGTTCACAAGGAAGCAAGGAAATGTACAGTTGAGATAAAAAGAGAGAACGTTAAAGAATCCAAAAAGCAACAAGCATCTGCTATGATCAGGCGAACTAAGAAAATAATGAACAATGAAGCTGAAATTGGCAATATTGTATTTAGTTTTCGTCCAAGAGTTTGATTAAAATCGGTCATGCGCCCAAAATGTTTTGGCAGTTGTCGTCAAGAAAATAGAGGATCCCAAATGAAAGTAGGAATGGAATATGGCGGATTAAATGGCGCTTTATAAAAAAAAATACCCATATGTAAAAGAAAACTGCTCACTCTTGAAGATGTCAAAGAAGATCCATCTTTAAGTCTCAGGGAAATCGTGGCAAAGAGCAACATACATAACCAGAGGTCAAGGCTTTAATCGCTGCAATTGTAGTTTTTGAGGACAATGCAAGACCAGACGATGTAAGTGCCGAAAGAATAATTTACTGTGTAGTAGTCACTGCCATAATTCACTCACATGCAGCAATAAATATTGATACAATAAACAGTGATATACATATTCATGAGACTATTTAATACATAATATAAGAATTTTATAATCTGGAATTTGTTGTTTTCTTCGCTGTTAAGTCTGGGTTTATTGCTAAAAGTCACTTAGGATTTATGCATAATTCCTATTCAGAATAAGCAGGAAATATCCAAAAAACCTAGGTATTATTCATAAATCCGAATTATGTCTATTTTCGTTATACATATATATTATAGAAGCCTTTTACAGTTTCGCATACGTATTAAAATTACATAAATCTTTCAATCGCAAATTATAAAATTAATTATTTTTAGAAAACGCAAGCAGTCGTAGATATACTATCAATGTTCATTTTTACAGTTTATTTCCCTGTGCTATATTTTTACAGAATTGCACATAGACGAATTAACTCTGATACTAGTTAATTATATCTACAGGCAAATGACAATAGAACACCGAAAATATATCTAACAAGATATTACGCAATGTTGGTGAATGTATTAATTGAACAAGAAATGTATTGGTAACTAACAGAAGGAGCATTTTTTAAACTGATTGCAACAACAAGTACTCTTACTCGGGGCAAAACGGTTTTTTTCAACATCTGATAGATAGCAAAGGTCTTCTACAACTCGTGATATCTCAGTTATTCTGACAACTATTAAAAACCGGTTTACACTGCTAGAATCTCCAGAAATGTTTTTTTAGAATATTCTCGATAACATTTCGATAAGACATGCTTTTATCAGGTAGTAATTTTTATTTAGAAATTCTCGTTATATCTCTCCTATATAAAGTTATGTAGCACTGTTGAGTAGACGTATTCGAAGTAATCGATACTCTTGCATTGAGTTTACTTATTAAATAATAATGTTGTGTGCGGCGTTGTAGAACATATTTTATAATCTAAATCCTTAGGTGGCGTACGTACATCGGTAATCTCCAAGTTTCCCGCGATAAATTATTTTCGCTTTTTTTAAATTACGTTTTTATGTATTTTTTTAACGGTTTTTTTTTGTTAAATTATTTTTCGTTTTTATTTTACAATTTATTTTAATGTATCAAATACTTAAATTAATAAGTAAAGTGAATAATTAAAGTAAAATACTTAATCCTTATGTATTAATCCTATAGATATTAGTCAGGATTAACCTAGATCGAAAAACTAACCAATTTACGTAGTAAATGCTTAGGTTTTCAACTCGGGGCCTATTTTCAATAGCCAGCTGTACAGTTGTTGTTAGAATGGAAACACCTAATACAATCTATTTTTAGATTATGGAGTTTGCCGTTCCAATTATGAAGATGTA
>JAYRBW010068717.1:0-27465 GCA_036023295.1 Invenusta paracnida | reverse complement strand
TATGTATTTAACTATTTTTGATAAACTAATAGTTAAAATTAGTCTAAGAATTAAAATTAAAATGAAAAATATTTAGAAGTTATGTAAATATAAATACACAAATGTGTTAATAATTTATATTATTATTTTTGCTTAAAAGTTTGCGCTTGAACGTCAGATTGAAAAAATGTTGCATGCCAGATATCTGGCTTAAATCATCTATCAAAAAAAATTTTGCTGCAGTGCAAATCAGTTTGCTAAAGCCAGGACTAGGTTCTAGGAGTTATATGTACCAGGGTTTGAATGGATTACAGTCAACACAGCCTAAGTCCTCTAAGCCCAAGTCAACTTGGTCCATATAATAAAGTTAGGGTCCACTAACCTTAGCCCTAAGGATAGTGAGATACTTAATAATCATGGTGTGATTGCGCCGCAAGCAGCTGCCAGTTTTTAATGGTGTATTAGGGTTACTTGTTAAATTTTACTTTTTAATTAATTAAAAAGAGTTAGATAAGGCTGAGTTAACTAAGGTTGAGTTGACTTAGGCCAAGTTAACCTGCTACCATTTGAACTTTCTACCTTCAGGTTTGAAGGCAGGAGCTCTACTGCTATACTAATGTTCACCTTGTATTATAATTACGGGGTAAGCCACTCTATATAATTTACGTAGGTATATATATCTATAATTATACATGTTTAATTCAAATTGTTAACATATTATATTGGCTAGCAGTATCTGCAGATTGCAGCAGTCCAAACATATTATAATGGTCAAAACATATTTGGATTAAAATATTTTTGATAGTTAGTTTAGTTCATAGACATTATAATCATATAAATATCAGTATAGCTTATTATTATTAAATATATCATGTGTAGAATTAATATACATTTTTTGTTTTTAATGTTTCATACAACAAAAGTAACATTACATTTTTACATAATTTTACATTTCAACTTATTTTATTTAATATTAATGTATTAATTAATCAGTCTTCTTAATTCTAAGTTCTACTTCTATTTAATTTTAGGGCTTTAATTTTAATTTTAATCTTTTATTTTTAAGTCTAACTTGATTTTAGAAGAATTTTAAATATATAATAAAATTAGATAATATTAAGTTAGACTTAGTAATGATAATAAAATATGAAAAAATATTTTACAGGGTAAGCTCTGCAAATTTTCATTCTTGAGCTAACTTTTAGCTGGTCCAACTGATGCCATGTTGTCAATGCATATTGAAGTTGTAATCCAAAAATCTTTGTAAATAAGCAATCTTACTATATTATAAAAAGTCTCCAAATGTGTTAATTACTGATATTACTTCATTGTACTATTTGCTATTTGACTTTTTCTTTCCTGTAAGCTTGTCAAATTTTTGATATTCAATTATGATCCATTTTGACCATTGTACTTTTCTAATATAAATTAATATCTCTCAAGATCTCAGTATAGGGCTCCATTATCTGCTCTGACTTACAGTTGTCACATTTGTACTCTAATAAAGCAATTTTTTTTTCAATAAGGAGATACTATATGGCAGTGTTGCCATTCCTGCAATTATTTCAGAAATTCTGCAATTTTGCAATTTTTTAACCCTGTACCATAATGTTAAAAAGTCCTGAAATAAATTGGAATTTAAGAATATAACAGGAATTCTCCTCTTCATCCTACAACTTATTATAGGTATATTTTAATGTATATTTTGAGATTTTGTAGTAAGACATTAAACTGCCCAAAATATAAATTTCAAATACTCTTCTGCTTTTGATTTATAACCTTTATTATAGGTAAGTTGGTATGTGTTTGGAAAACTAGATTATCAATTTAATATATAGTTAGGTACTTTATTTAATGCATATTACATAGTTTGTTCTTTGATACTGTGGTTTATAGTTGGCATGTTGTGATACTCTTATTTTATCCACTTCTCTCTTGTGTACTGTCAAATGTTTATTCTCATTGTCAACTATATGAGTGAACATCAGGTCTTCCATATCCAACTATTCCACATTAAAGCCTGCACTACTAAATATTTTAAAACTTAAAATAGAGTTTTGCAAATGTCATGATTCTTCTATCTACCTTCAGTATGCCAAATAATTAAAAACAGTTTAGTTATTTTTTAATGATTGAATAGGTACTTTTATTGAAGTATATATTTTTTTACATTTTTGGTAGTACATGTTTAATACTTTAAAATTTACTTTCACTAGGCCTCCATTTAAATCAATATTAGTTACTATTTTCAATCCAGAAATGTCTGTCTAAACAAATGAAACAAAGCTTGGTATTCAAAACAGAGTGAGTAGTGCTGGTGCAAGGTAAAAAGTGATTGATTGTACAGGAAGCATGCCTAGCATGATGAAATGTACCCTGTGTCAATCAGAATTGTCTGTGGCAAAAGGGGAAGTCCTAGTTGCCAAAAACCATATGCAAACTGCTAAACACAAGGTAATATTTCACCTATTTTATCATTATAGGTTATATTTGTAATTCAAAGAAATATTTTCCTCAGTTATTTATAATTCAATAAATTATTGTCTTTTGTTTACAGAAGATGATTGCTGATAAAGCTGCTAAACACTCTAGTTTGTCACAATTTGGATTTATGATATAAAATGCACTGGCATCTCAGTCTGATATTCAAACTATTGAAGCTAAAATTCAATGGGTTTGGAGCCTAGCTGAAACTTCAAAGTCATTGAATTGTGAAGATAAATTGGCAAATTTGTTATGAGCTATGTTTCCCAACTCTACTATCACACAGAAATTCAAATGTGCAAGAACCAAGTCAAGTTACCTTTTGAAATTTGCCATAGCCCCATTTGTCAAATGTTCCATAAGTGATGATGTTAGAGGAAACTATTACTTACTTAATATCATTCAATTAGAGTAATGGAAACATGGCTATTGTTATACAGGGCTTGTAATTTTCCATTTTGTAAACCACAATGTTATTGGGTCTCGAGATTCATTCAAAAATGCCATAATATTGATATATGGCCTCAATCCCCCTCCATCTTCCTCTAAAATTATGAGAAATTAGTTATGAAAGATAAAACTAATATCAATAAAAAGTACATGAATGTTTATTTTAATGCTATTATTTATTAATATTATGGTCTTGGAATTGCATAGTGAGCATGTTAATACATGTATTAATAAACAATTGTGATAGTATGTATATATTGAAATTGCCTATATTAGTGCTTTCATACAGTACATATAATAGAAATATAGCATGGATTTAGACTGCAAATATAGATAAAAAAATTTCTGTAAGATAAAACAGAAAATTAAATTAATCTATGTTTATAACATTTTGGATAACCATATTTGTTAGGAATATAATTGTAAAACATTTATAAAAGTAACAATAATTATAGTAATAGTAGATAATAACATTTTGTGTCAAAATCCACATCTTGGACTAAACAACTTCTCAACTGTGAAATAATAATCCAATTAAGCAATATTTTTTTGTAAGAAAATGTGACTACCCTTTTTAAATTTTTCATTTTTTGGTCAAAATCAGTATACACAATGTATACACAATAAACTAGTAAACTAGAAAAAGAAATAGCCAAACTGTCAAACATTATTTAAAAAATAAATTAATAGTAATATATATATTTCCGTGGCACAGTATCTACATGATATTCAGGGTACAAGGCAGAAATGATGAAAGGGAAGAAGAATCATGCAGGAGAAAAAATAAATATTTAAGTTTACACTTTAAGAGGAAAAAGTTGAGGACTATAAGCTGTACATTTTAGTAAACTACCAAATAGCATTAAAAATTCCATTTCATAAAAAAACATTGGTAAACCATATATATGTGGTTTGGTAAGTTTTTAGTCAACCTAGTCATCATCAATTAGCATACTAATTTGTCATGCATTTATCAAATTAATTTTGTCTAACAACACAAATAATATATTTTTCATATTTTCTCTATTATTATTATTTTTTATTTCACTTGACAATTATTATTTTATTTCAGGCTCTTGAAGAGGCTTGTTCAAAAAAGGGATTTGATCCAAGCCAACATGAACTCAAGTAAGATTATATATTCTTGATGATTAATTTATGACTGTGTATTAATATATTTTTAATGTTAACATTTACTGTAATTATTTGAAATGTAAAATGCACCCTTGTATTCCAGAGCTAAATAGTAAATATATTATGAACAGACCTGACTAGGTGAACTGTTAAATTCAATTAAAAAAAACCAAGGAAGTTGCTTGAATTTGAAGTCCTAATAAAAAAAGTTGGATTTATTTTATTTGGGTTAGATTGAAATAATGTTTAGCATTTTTAACGGACCATATTTTTTTCTTTTGACTTTTATGCCAATTTGCAATTATCTCTGCAATTAAAAAAAAATATTTTAGAAAAATCACGACTTACATATTGTTTTGCAACTTTTATTATCAGGCATAACAGAAAAGCAGTGGATCTTTCACTGGCGTTTCGACTTACTGGATTAACAAACCATGCCAAGTTAGAAATGTCACCACTGACACCAGAGACAGTTGCTAGGGCGGGTGCTGCTAGTAACCAGTCACCATTAAATCGAGGCGCCTCTAGTGGATCAGTTGGCATGGTTACTATAGCACTGAGATTAGAGACTGGGACTCGACTTGAGATGGAGCTCTCCTCGGAGACATCACTATGGGAGATGATAGCGAAATTTGTGGAGAAATACCCACAGTAAGTTAAACAAATATAAAATTATAAAACAATATTTTTTCATGAAATAGTGTGTTATCAACCTTTTTATCGAAACATCTTCAGATTTATATTTGTATCTTCCATATTATACAAATATAGAGAGAAAGGAGTTTTAATAATTAATTTAAATTTTTAGAACTACATATATACATTTGCAATTAATATATTTAGGAAAGTAGTAAAACATAAGTAATATAAATAGAGAATAATAAAGATAATTTTTATAATATTTTAGGTAACTAATTTACGTTTTACAACTTAAAATGGAAAATGTATTATTTTAATATATAAGAAACTCCATAAGTGTGTGAAATCTCAGTTAAACATATAGGCGAAGTGCGAATACAGTTTCTGAGCACATAAGCTATTTTTAACGTCTCTAAATATTTTTACACACAATTTCATTTTTTATTGAAACAACTTTGTATTTTACTTGTAGTTTTAAATAATTGATTAAAATAGAGTTTGTAAAATTTATTAGTTTCTATCCTGTGACAATTATAAGATTTTATTAAGTCACTCACGTAGTTTCGCTGACACCAAATCGATTTATTATAAAATTTTATCTCTATGGAGGAATGAAAGGTATTAGCCTTACTTTTCGTATAAGACCAGCGGAATTCTATGTTATTATTAGTTTTTTATTAAATTAATAATTTAGTATTTGATCAATTTCCTAGGTTACATTGTCATCACTAGTTTTTAGTTTAGTTTAATACTTCTAAAATAAACTCAATTTGAATGATTTTTCATTTCTGAATAGTAAATTAATTTACAGTTAATCTGAAATGTTAAGAGAATGGTGGCCGTGTGAGTTCACGAGTGAGTCCTTCCTACACACTCGAAGGTAGCAAGTTCGAACCCCCAGTGCATACTCCTGGCTTTAACAAACTGATTTGCGCTGCGGCATTAAGCTAATTATCGATCGATTAGTTCAGGCCTAGGGCGACAATTTATTTCAATTTAATATATTCCGTCCAAGCGTGAATGTAATTTACGTTTTATTTAAATATAATTATATTTTTGTTGACATCTTTTGACTGTACTATTTGCCATTTTCTCCTTCAGATCTAGTGATGTACTTCTTCAGTCAAAACAGGGCCAACACCCCTTCATCACATATTTGGGGGATGAGGTGGGCTGATTTATTCATTCATTATTTGTTATGAATGATAAACCACCATTAAGTGTTATCGAATAGAATGGTAATTAGTATTTAAGAACGATATGGATATTGTGTCTGTTTTTGAGTTATTGATTTCATAGTTGACAACGTATAATAGTATGATGAGAAATTGTATCAACTTCTACTAATTTTATATACTGCGTGTCATTAATTTTCATAAATTATAATATTATAATGTTTTAATAAATTTCACATAGATTGGTATCAAGAAATTTTAATTAGATGTTTTGATTTAAATGATTTTAAGACCATTGATTAATAAATTTTTGAGCAATTGTAACGTCCTTAAGTTATCTGAAAACTGCACTATATGGCGCGCGGTCATAGAAACACCCCCTTAGCTGTTTTTAGAGATTTCAAGATAAGACTATATTAATAATCTATGGAAAGGAGTCTTTCATTGAAAAAAAACGCATGTCAATATCTGAAAAATTGAGAGAGTTATGTCGATTTATATTTTTAATGTCAAGGTGCCTTTTTTGGACAAAATTTTATAGGGAAGCAGTTTTATAGTTAAACTTATCAAAAATGATAATTATGGAACCATTTTCGACGTTAAATGAAACAAATTTATAAAAGCCAGAACATTCCATATGTTGATATAAAACAAAAACTTTTTTTTGTAAATTTTACTTTAATCAACTTTAAACGCCTCTAGCGAAAATTGTCAAAAAAAGCTAAGGGGGTGTTTCCATGACCACACGCCATATATCAAAATGGATGTGAAACATATTTTAATTCCATGCATAAATGGAATTATTGAACTACTTTAGCTGCATTATCTCAGCTAGACGATTTGTTTCAAATATGGTTATTTGGTTAATATATGGTTAAATTAAACAATTATTTATTTATTAGAAAGATAATTATCAATCATTTCCAACACAGGGAAATGTGAGATCAAGTAAGATCGAAACCGGTCCTGTTCTGTCTTTCCCTGTGTTGGAAGTGGTTGATAATCTTTCTAATATCTGTCAATTAATGCAGGCGTACAATTCATTATTAATTATTTATTTATTAGGGAATTTATAATTGAAGGAAAAAATTGGCACATCAAAAAATCAATATTAGGCAGTCGCATTTTATTTACTTTTTATCTCTTGTTATCCTTTTTGTAAAATTGTAATTACTGGGCAGTGGATTTAATTGATTTACACAACCAATATAAGATCAATAAAAATTTCATTTATTTATTTTGGAACATGTTTCACTGCAATAAACAGCATCATCAGGCAAACAGAATTTCTGAGACCATATATTAGTGTATTTATACAAGGTATAACTGAACAATACTAGTGAATAAAGATGAACAATTATTTATATAGTCTTAAAACGTTTTAAAATTTAATAAATTACGATTGAGACTAAGGTTAGAAAATGTTATGCGAAGAAATTCCTTAACAAATAAATCTAACTTATATTTAGCGGTATTCAAAATAGAAAAATCATTAAGTGTGCAATTACATAGTAACCTATTAAAAAAACAGCAGAACGATTCAGAAATCTATTGTGATTATAAAAGTGCCGTTTGCGTTTACTTTAGTTTCACCTATATAGCACCCTTTGTTCTCAGTACAATTACATTTATAAATCACAGTAATATAAATAATTAATATAATAAAACCTTTATTGATTTGAATATAGAACGGTAAAAAATAAAAAAAGTCAACAATGAGGTATGTAAATAAAAAAATAGTTTAAATATTGTATGAAAAGGGAGATAGTGAGACAAATTGCTGTTCGTATAAAATAACGTTTTGGAAACATACTGGATGAATGATCGTTTATATTTTTTCGGTTCTGGGTAGGTTAGGTAGTCTGAAGTGGGATTGTCGAGTGTATCCTCCACGCTCCTTAGGGATGTAGTCGTGGAGTGGATGTGTTTGGTTATTCATCACTACGTTGAGGATTTTGAGGTTGTTATCAAGGGGCTTCTTGAGGGTTCCGATGTCACTTCCAGACCTTTTTGTGAATCCTGCGGAGTGGTTCGAGGTTTGAATCTACCGTGGCACACCAGTGGTTTTTCTTTCTTTCATTTAATATATACGTCCTATACATGTAAAACTTTCTTCCCCTATAATGTTGAGTCCATTTATTTTATTGCTATAGTTTCAAATTAATATAGAAAACATTGGCGGGGGTCACACGTCAATCCTTCCCGAAAAAGCGTCGCCGCAAAAACAAAGGAACATATAGAATATGGTTAGGTGTTTAGTGAAACGCAAATATATATTTTAGAAGGCACTTTCTATCGTCCTTCTAAAATCGGAGATAGAAGAACTTTAGCAGGGGTTTGCTAAAATTGTTAGTGAAACGGCCCTCTGGTTTTTCCCTTCCGGTGACTTGCTGCAGTTTATTTTTAAGAAAGAACCAAATCAAAGGTATGTAATTTCTTATTTCATTTATTTATTTGAGATTTTTTCCAGTATGATTTTATGTTTGACTTAATCGAAGGCTTTCTACATATCGGCAAGGATTAGCGGGTGGTGCTGGGTTCCTTGTTTAGCTTATCGTGAATGTTTCGTAACATACTATAGTTAATGTGATTTCTGTGGAGCAGTTCTCTTTATAGGCGAATTTAGTGAATAGATTTCATGATTCCTTTTCTTATTCTTTGAGTAACCACTTTTTCTAGATATTTTGCTGAAGTTTCAGTTATTGTAATGGGTCGAAGTTGAGAACAGCAACTGACTGACTTTGTTTTCTATATAGGAGTGATTATGTATTTTCCTGATTTCCGGCATGTTATGACTTACTAGACTGGTAGTGAAGATATGCCAGATAGGGAGACATAACTCTTCTGCAAATTCCTTCCAGAGCCACGAAGGGTATTTCGCTCTGTTCTTTCTATTTTGCTATAAACTATTTATAATTTACTAGAAATAAATGAGTTAATAATACGACAAAAATAGAACTGGGATAAGCATAAGAAACAAGCATGTAATGTAATCTGAGGAAATGCTATGTAAAGAAGACCAATTAGAGCAAATACGAAAAGCATGATTTAAAAAATATTTCAGAAGACTAGTTTTATACGAAGATGTGCAAAAAGCATTTTAACAATTATGGTTAATTTTATGTATTGTTAACAATAAATTAGTGTTAGGAAAACAAGGGGAAATAGCATTATTACATTTAGAAAGAGATACATTTAAAATGGAAGAGCTAAAGGATAATAAATCCTTTAGTACTGTAGTAAATTTATGTTAATGTGACTAAAAAAATATTTAATGAAAACTACAAATATTGTCACATTAATGCACAACATAAATTTATTATTGGACAATTATTCCTCTATTTCTTTTTTAGATTTCTCTTAAATGTAATAATTTATATTTCTACTTCTGTTTTATAAAGACTAATTAATTGTTAAATTTTAATGCTTTTTTCCCTCTTCATGTAAAACTGATCTTATAAAATGTTTTTTATATCGTGCTTTTCGTATTTATTCTAATTGGTCCTCTTTACGCAAACATTTCCTCAGATCATATGACATGTTTGTTTCTAATGCTTATCCTAGTTTTTTTACGTATTGTTAACTCATTTATTTCCAGTAAATGGTACCATTTTTGGTAATGCTTCTGTTAAGTTTAAGTAAACTTTTTATTATTTTATCTAAGCAATTTAATCTAAATGCTAAACTTGTTTTTTCCTCTTGTAAGATTAGTTGTTATTTTTCTTTTAAAGATAGGATTCCTGTAGCTCTTCGTTCTTATGTGATCTATAAATTTAATTGTTCTAAAAACAAACGGTGCTATATATATTAGTACGGGAGCTATTTCTGAATATTATCCAAATTTGACTACAAAAGGTTTTGTTTTCAATGAATTGCTGCCTGCCGTATGATTGAAAAATATATAATTCTTGTTTTGCACAACCGGTCACAAATTGAAATATTAACAGTTTACTACTTTCCCATATATTTTCTGGCAATTTCTATAAAATTGATATAAAAAAATGTTTAATTGACATATTGAACATCATTTAAATTCTCGGTTTATTTTATATGTTAAAACACGTTTCAGACACAAACCATATTATATAGTTTTCACGTGCATTTAAATTAACGTTCCTACCATAATTTTGACTATAAATCTATAAAAAAATGTCTGATAGGCGCATTTAAATATATTTGAAATCTTTTTAATATTGTTTATTTGTTTTAACTTTATTTAAACATATATAAAATACCGTAAGAATTTAAATGATGATCAATATGTCAACTAGAAATAGAAATTAATTTATGATTTTATCAAAAATATTAATTTTTACTAAAATCAGAGCAATTTCATAGAAATTGTCGTATTCTTTAATAATATGGTAAAATAGTAAAATGTTAATATTTCATTTTTTGATTGGTTTGAATTTCATATTTAATGAATTTCATATGTTTCTGTCATCGGTTAGACAGTAATTCATTGAGCATAACAAACCTTTTGTGCTCAAATTTGGATAATTTTCAGAAGTATAGCTCCCGTACTATGTATATACATAGGTAAAACTAAAGAGCACTATATAATCGCATTAAAGGACACTCATTTATTAATCTATTTGATATTTTTTCAAAATAGCTTGTACATACGTACATGAAATTTTATTTTGGATACTGCTAAATGTAAATTTGATTTATCTGTTGAGGAATCTCTTTGCATAAAACTTTCCAACCATACTGTCTTAATCGTATTTTTTTTAATTCTGTGTAAAAACTGGATAATTAATTTCCGATCTTTATTCACTGGTATTATGATCGGTTATATCTTGTATAAATACACTAATGTATTGTATCAAAATTCGGTTTGCCCGGTGATGCTGTTTGTTGCAACGAAACATGTTGGGCTATAAAAAAATTATTTTGATTGACTTTATTTTGGTTCTTAAAATTTAGTTTATTATTCTTCGTGGTGCATATTAAATTTTTACGTACAATTTATATGTAAAACACTCCAATTCAGTAACGTTTTTCTCATTTTTTATTGTATTATTTTTAAATGCTTTATACACTTATTTTACTGTATACAAAATGAATACGAGTCGAATCTCTTATATTATTGTACTTATAAATAATATTTCATAGTGAAAAGTTTGTAATAATGCTTTAACCAATTCAGTTAATAATAATTAATAGTTCAATTCTTGAAAAGTGCACATAGTGTTATATATCCATCTCAGGCTACTTTCTTTGGTAAAACTTCATAAGTTATTGTGTCTAAATTATATCCCCATTTCCGTGTTAGTTTACTAATCACACTGACATTTTTTCAAAAAAATGTACTCTACTTTTAATCGCTTACTCCCGTCTTAATAAAATTAGATTGTTGGTGAATTCTGCTTATCAAGACGAGCAATACGCTCCCTTGGACTCACTGGTGGGCGCGCACTTCTTCAACAAGGCCATCGAGCGGTTAGTCCAACGGAACTAGCTGCGATGGAGACATCTCTCGCTAAAAGACAATGTGACCATACATCTGTACCAGCCAAGTCTCAGTCACAATCTGTGATGGAACCACCTAAAGGTGTTTTATTGAAAATAGATTTTTAATTTAACTTTGTGTGTTATCTTATCAAAGTATATTATACTACTTTATATATTTGCTAGTAATAAGTTGTAAAAAAATCAATAATTGTTATATTTAATTATCCACGACAAAGTGATTAAGCAAATATGAATAATATAATTGCAATAAATCGTGTAATACTATTATTTTTAAATATAGTATAATTTAAAAATAACTGAGTGGATTACATATCTACAACTAAGATTATGTTTAGGGTAAAATGCTTCTATCTTTTGGTAAATTACCTAATTAAATGTTAGCTATAACTTTGATAATATTGCGTAATATTATATTTATAATATATTGTAATATAATTTTAGAATTCTTACAAAATTATTGATATTAATGTTTAATAAACAGAATAATTTAAAATTAATAGATACGGTATGAAAATTTCTGATATTATGATTAAATTTGAGGTTGTCGTTTGAACTTTACATTTACTTTTTAGTACATCAGTTTGTTATTGGTTGATATCCTGATAAGCGAAAACACACACACCTCTTATTGCGTTTAGATAAGAGTATGCATATATATGGAATGCTTGCTACGTGTATTTACAAGTTGTATTTAGATATGGCGCACAACGCTGACAATCATGATCAGCTACAGAGAATGATATCGGAAGCTATCATTACTTTGTGCGAAGAGTGCAGACTATTTAATAGAACACGAACTGCGATCACAGAACGGGTGGATGATCTAGTGACATTTATAACCGGCGTTGGTTCCCCTGATATCCAGTTGGCCGCCGACTGGACAAGCTGCGCTAGAGACGCATCCGCAGTTCTCGACACAGAATGCCATCTAGTCGTGTGTGGCAATGTGAAAGCCGGTGCCAGTTGCTTCATTTCAGAGCTGTTCTCTGGACAACCCACCCTTCCCTCTGATGAAGTGGTATGCACATCCCGAGTCACGAACCTTCACGGCAGACTTCTTCCCGGTCTTGAGGTGCCTCAGGCTGTGCTGGACACTGACTTGCCTGCCCAGTATGTCCAGGGTGAGGACGGCGAACAGCAACACTGGCAGACCTTTGCCATGGAAACTGGACCTCACCGTGATCCTATTGTAGCCGTTGGTGGTGGTCAAGTCCATGTTGGCATCTATTTGCCCAATTCACCACTCACGTCCGCCGGATTGGGGGTCTTTGATTCTCCCAGTCTGGGTGTAATTCAGAACCGGAGTCTACAGACACTACGGATGATTGGCACCCGGTTAAAGCCCCTCTGTCTTCTTTATCTGTACGATTATCGGCCCGGGTTCACTATTGACGACTCCAACTACTTTCGTCAACTGCGAATGCTCACAGAGTCCTGGAATACGCGGCTGCTTCTTGTCGCCAACAAGGCGAATAAGGATGTAGAAGCGCAAGCTAGAGATCCCAATGACGAGGTAGTGAGAGCGAACAATCTGGAGACTCTTCTAGCTGACCTTAGACGAGTAGACTTGCCACATCTGGTCAGGAATGACTTACACCTCATTTCCACAGAGATAGTTCGCCAGTATCGTCTACGTGAGCATCACGGAGGTTGGCCTGAGGGTGAGGCATATCTTGTGGTGAACTTTGTGCGTCTCATTTGTACAATCTCCGAGTCTGTAGCAGAGGCTAGACAACGTCTACTTCATCAAGCTGCGACACCGCTTCTCAACACGGTCAACTCTTCTCTGCGTCAGAATAGGGCCTGGCTTACTAACCGACTCAATCAAGAGGAACTGGTGACCTCTATCCGACACCTCAGCGATCCCCTCTTCCAGCAGGCAGACAGTCTATTATTAAGTGTCAGCCAGAGAAGAGTGAGTAACATATGGGGAAACTTAGTCCGACGTACCCGCCTCATAAGTTTTATTGAGAGTCTCACCTACATCGGCACAGTCACTCTAAATGGGGATCATTTCGACCTAGCCGAAAGTATGCGCACACACCGTGTTGTCCGGTTCCGCGATGAAGTCACCTTCCGTCTGCACAACTTTGTGGACGACCTTACCCGCCACCTCTTGTGCAACTTCCTTTACGAGATGCTTGATGACTGGGGCCGCCTTGGCGAACCACTCCGCCGTCTCCACGATGATATAGATGCATTGCGCACTGCCCTGAGTGAACACCAACTTCCGGCTTATCTGACAGCCTTGCTTAACCAACTCCGCGACCTCTTCATTATTCATAGATTGGATTCTGCTCTTCAGGCTCACCTTGCACATCGTCTCACTCGCTTCAAGCACGACCGCTCCCAGGAGCTGATTATTGGCTTAGACGATCGCACTCTCTGTCGTGAGGCATGCCTGCCGCTTGCTCAGACTGTAACCGAGCTGATCAATCTGCCTGTCGCCTGGGACCAGGTTATCAGGGCAACGTGTCAACGAAACAGCGGTCTGGCGGGCGAGTTTTCCAATCGTCTCGTGGGCGAGGTGATGGCAGGTCCTGGAGGAGATGGGGTGGGGAGGAGCTTAGCGCATCAGTTGAGACATGTGGCCCGCTTAGAAGAGTTTCAGTTAGCCATTGAGAACTTGTTTCATTTAGAAAATTAGATCTTTATATTTTCATTAGAGCATGTGTGTACTTTCATTATTTTCATTTATAACAAACCATGTGTCTTTCATCTTTCACTTTTCTATTTTTTCACTATATAAGAGTATTAATTCATGCATATATCAGTTACTACAAAAGGTTTATTTTATTTATTTTCATTCTTAACATATTGTTTAATATTATATTTTCAATAACTCGTGCCGAATGCTCATACAAGTATGTACGGCATGTTTTATATTGTCTTTATGTATCACTTGATATTACTATCATTATAATAGAACACCAATACAAAAAAGGCGATAACATACATTTTATATGTATTTAAAAGCATATTTTCTAATATATGTATAGCTTTTTAAATACTTGAAAGTGACCTATTAACAGTTATTTTAAACATATTTACATCAAGATTTTAACTGACTGTAACGCTAATAGGTAATCACAATTTGTTTAGTTTTCATGACATTGCTTTGTTTTATTTTTTGATGATGTTTTAACAACCATTTTTTAAATTTTCACTGAAGCTGCTTAATTGTGTTATAGCATTTTTATTGTGTATTTTTCATGTTTAAAATTATTATATCAATTAATTAATACTGCTATTTTACTTATGGTAAAACAATTTAAATATTATATATACTATTGTAACTACATATTTAAAGTAAATAATATTTTATTATTTAATTATTCATTCTTTTTATTTTAATCTCAACGTTATAAGACTAAACAAAATGAAAAAATATTAACCTTATCTTAATGTATAAAACTGTATAAGAAATTATTGTTTTTATAAAATATTTGTGGGTTTATTTGTATATTGATTAGTATCCTAAAAGAACTATATTTAATATCTATTATATTATCTATAATTTAACTTTTTATCTATCTATTAATAGCCTATTTATAGATTCATGGGATTGTTTTAAAGATATAAGTAGCATTACATGACTAACGAACACGGTTGTTAAATTGAGTAAAGTCTGCATCCATGCTAAAAATATTGGCGTGTCATTGGACTTTTAAGACCTTGTAACTTCTAGAAATTTTAATATCTAAAACACAGTACTTACCTGCACATTTAAATCGTTTATGTGAAATGCTTATTTGTAATTGGTGTATCTTGAACAATTATTAAATTTAATAAATATTTTGTTATTAGTGGATAGCATTTAACATACATGACAAATTCTGGATGACACATTTTTTTAAATAATATTTTTATGTATATTTGACTTTTTTGAAACATTAACACATTTCCATACAGTCGCGAATTAAGAAACGGGAAAAAATCGGAATGAATGTTAAAGTCATTAGAAACGCTGAAAATATCATCAATATACCGAAAATAAACGATCGGAGGGGAATGGAATTCACCAAAAACTTATTTTCTAAGTGAGCCATAAAAATAATTTGCTGAATTCTTTTCGATAGTAACACATTTTCTAAGCTTGTTATTCCGCAACTTCCTAAGCATCATTCTCCCGTTAAATCTAAAAAATATAATTAATTATTATATGAATAAACATTAAAGGTAAAATGCCTGATCGTGTTATTAATTCCAAGCTTATTATTCTTGTAGGTCCTAAACTAGGCGCTTTTTATGGTTGGTCTCACTAAAATTGATAACCTAATGTTTTTCTTCGACCTATTATTACTATGGTATCCACATCTCAGTTTAACTTAGCTCAGTACCTCGACTCGTTAATTAAGCCCTCCATTCCTATTAGATTTATGCTTAACTCTTCTCAAAATGTCATTGATAAAATCTCTGTCCTTAATTTTTCAGATAATTGCAAATTTGTCGCGATTTAAGTTGAATATTTTCCACTAATATTCCGTTGTCTGAAACTATAGATTCAACTTGTGACATACGTTTATAGTTCTTCCTCTCCCTTGCAAACCTTTTTATGGTTTGCAAATTAGAAAATAGTTTTTTGGATGAATTCTATTCCCCTCCGATCGTTTATTTTCGGTATATTGATGATATTTTTTGCGTTTTTAATGACTCCCTATAATATGTATATATACTTATCTTGTGATTTATGTTACATATATACTATTATAATTAATTGATATTATTTTTAAACGTATTATAACTTAATAAAACATGTCTATTTTACTTCGATCCTAATCCTATAATTAAAAACATGTCAAGATTCGAGTTGCTTAAATTAAAGTTCATATAATTCAATTTTTAAATGAGACAATATTATAATTATTAGACAGATTGCGACCTTATTGTTTATCGTATTTTGTTCTTCGAAATGGGTAAATGATTTTACTTTTAGCATTGAGCCAGTATCATAATGTTTTAATAAATAGACTAACATGCTTTCTTGTAATTACGAGGTTTTCTGCTTTGAGACTATGCTCAGCTGAGATCTACACCGAAAATACTCATAACTTACTTGATAAAAGTATATTATGCAATAAAAGCTTTTATTAAGATTTCATGTCATTATACTTTGTCTGCGTTATATGAAAATCGTAATATTTCCATTTACATAGACGTGAATATGTTGACGTCATATATTATAGGTCACGACCTGATGACTGGTGTAGCTATATAATAATTACGCTAATGTCATTGTTTTATCTTGAATACCTACATTGAGTTTAAATACCACATGTTGGTATGTATTATGTATAAAGAGTTTAAAAGATATAATACCTATAACTTAAGTACTAATCGCTGCGTAAATTATGTATTGAACAGGCCTGAGTATTTTTTAAATACCATCATAGAGTTATTTAGGATATAGGTACATGAAAATCTTACTTTTGATAACATAATGTTTATTTTATTTGGGGATACTTTGAACTATATAATGCATGATTTCCTATTTAATGCAAGTGAACTGTGAATGTAACTGGTTCTAGTGTAAATTTTACTGTAGCGTACATCCAGTTTAAGGCTTACTCGGATGTTACTCCAGAGTTATAAGGTAAAATTTATTCCGATCTCATTAATATTCTGGGCTACATTTTCAGGGTAGATTACTACGCAACTTGAAATCATGTTTTTGTTTACCCCCTAAGGGAGTTAGAAGGAATAAACTTTTTTTTTTCAATGTACACATTAGTTATGGACGAGTTACCCTACTTTGCATTGTATTAATTAGTCAAGTTTGATTTTATTCAATTTTGTTATCAATTCGGATGTTAACTCTCAGAGTTTATTCGGTGTGAACTTGACTAAAATTTCAAATTTGAAGTTAAGGTTTCATATTTTGGGTAACGGTAACATTTGCATTCACGCAATATTATAGGTATTCATTAAAATACTTATATTTTGCCATAAGAAAATTTATTTGACGATATATACGTTTATAATAAATATCAGGGCAAACAGATAGTTATTATCAGTTGTCTCAAAATATTTTACTTGTTAAGTAGTAAAGTCAGGTAGTATTCTGGCTCACCCCCACCCTATGTGTTCCTTTTTTACTCAGACGTTCGAAAACCGCCACAAGTCGCCAGTACAAGCAGCAATCACAAACAGCAGTCACATATCTCCTCATCAGAAGGAAGGGGGGCAGGGGGTGGATTTGATATGGGTATATTTCGAGATCCAAATACTCCTTCGCAGTTCTCAACTGGCAAAGAGGAGAGGTCACAGTACCAGCCTCCTGCACCGGTATGTTTTACTTTTACCGATTAACTGTAATGAAAACAGTTTTTATTATTATTGGAAAAACCTAAAATATATACATAAATAGTTTATTTTAAACTAGTTGGAATATTAAGCTAGTTATTTTTAGTCAAATCAGTATTGATTTAACAAATTGTTATTTCTGATGAATACCCCGCAAACATATATAATAAATACTAAATACTAAATTTAGACAGTTTTAATTATATTAATCAAATGGGTTATTTTAAGACACCGATTTATTTTAATACATTGAACATACCGTAGACATTACTCTTATTATTATTTGCATTAAAGATTGAGGATTACTAGTTCTTATTAAGTAATGAATTAGTAGCTTTTGGACGTCGGTTGTCCTCATAAATATGCAACAAAAATAATGTGTAAGTATTATGTTGTATCTAGTTGTGTCTATGTTCAAATTAGAACTTATTTCACAAAGACTTACTCTTTTGCTAAGCACATATAAAAAATATCAGAAATGAAGAAATTTTAAAAATACCACAGCTCATTTACAAAATTTGTTGTTTGGTCCGATAATTACACTATACTAATTAGTGTGTCTCTGGTATAGTTGTTTATTTGTGACATTTAAATAATATTATCATTATTTGTTTCCAGAAAAGTACAACGCTTGGTGAGATGCTCGGAATAGATCTGTCCCTTGAGTGTGCTTCAGGTCCATTTGTTCCTGTTCCGCAGACCAATCTTGTCCATTTTCAGGTGTAGTTCTATTTTTTTATTTTACATTAAAAAATCTATTTTGTGTTTGTTTTGTCTTATATGATACAAAATGTAACCTTCAAGTGTCATTATAATTTTCATGTTTTATAAAGCTAAAATTCTATTCTTTAGCCATTTTGAAAATATAGTAAATAAAGGAGGTGCCTGATAGATGTTTTGTTGAAAATATTCCAATTTTAATAATAAATGTTAAATTATTTTGTCAATTATATCTAAATAATGTAAAATTATTATGCAAAATTATATTTCAAATTTCTACCCACCATTTGAATTCAGTTCGAAGAAGACTTAGAATTTTCACAGAAATTATAAATATAATATTGTTATAATTTTTCATATAAATTATATGAAAAATTATTAAATATAACATTAACAGTTGAAAAATAAGGTGCATGCAGGTTTTCAATAATACGTTCTTGTAAAAACTGATGTGATTGTTTCTCTCAGTTAGTTTATCTATGATTTAGCTATGTTTTATTTGACCAAGCAAACTGTATTTGTATTGCAGTTTCCCAAAGAAACGGAAGGGAAAACAATTTATGTTAATGAAATGTGGTAAGAATTTTATTTAATCATTCAGGCCATAATTCTTTTAATTTTTTTAAAGATGTGCAAAACTTCGATTTTGTAATATTGAACTTAAATATAAAAAAAGCAAATAAATGGGGATAACTACTCAACTTCAAATGTATTGTATTAGGCAAGAATGTTTTTATTTAGTCCCTTCTTATTGAACTTCTTTATTTGCTACAATTTAATTAAACTTATAAAATTACTTACTAAACAGAGTTCATACAGATACTATAATTATAATTAGCAAAATAGAACCCAATTATAAGTTTGTTCAATGAAAAAATAAAAACTTCATTATTTTAATACTAATATTTTAAATAGTTTTACTTGTTTTACTTGTTTTATTACACAAATAAGTTTAAAGAAAAAGTATAGATTACCCAGTAAGAATAATTATATAATACTATTTAATTCTTTTGAGATAATATTTTCTTTACCTCAATAAAATGCATTTTTTAGTAGTGTTCCCTAACGTTTTTTTTATATTTTTACTTTTAGTGAGGTGACTCACGATGACTTCCGACCCTGCAATCGTGAACAAATCGTGTTTTCAATGGACCACGTGACCACTGCATCACCTTCCTTAAAACAAAATACGGGTACTGTCCAGTAATTATTATTCCACTGTTATAACATTATAATTATGTACACAAATAAATCGAAACATAGAAAATAATTAAATACAAACATGAAAAGTATGTAATTGAAGACGCTTAAAAAGTCTAAATTTTTTGTTGCGTCGCGTGCAACCGCATTGTGGCCCACGTTGTAAACTGCGTTTTGCTTCAGCCAAAGACTCATTAAGGAGGCATTGACATTAGAGAATGTGAAGCAGGGTTAGTGTTTTAATAAGCAACTGCATCTTTACGAGGGATATAGCGTGTTACTCTTTTTACAACTCTTATAGCTGTGAATGTTTTGTTGAAAGCTGCTTCGCAATGATGTACCCATGACATGTTAAACCTGAGTCGATAGCTACTCCCAATATCTTGATTGTGTTCAGACGTGTTTGGAAGGACTTCAATATCAAATTCCTTGTTGATAGTGAATGTTTAAGTTTAAATTCAGTTCCACAACGGATTATTTGAGTTCTTCTCGTTTGAGACGCATAAGTATTAACGGTAATGCATATGGACTTTATCATTCCATATTATTCCTTTCACTGCCGATTGTCCTAGCGCAATTCTTCTGGCAAATTCTTTTTGGTGCAGTCCCCATTTTGGTATTATAAAGCTCCAGAAAGTTAAAATCTCTCACTTTCTCGACCTGTCTTTCATCTATGGTTAGCCGTTAAGTCTGTTTGTCATCTTCGTCTGCACCGGCTATCATTAATCTGGTTTTGTCCACATTTTGAAAGAATCCCATTTCTTGTTTCACTCTGTTCAGTTGTAATTGTGCCGCCTTTATCTATTCCGACAGAATAGTGGTGTCATCCGCGTATCTCAGGTCCTTTAGTGTCTTGCCTCCCCGATAGATATTCCACCTTATTCCGTTTCATTAATTGACTGTCTCATCATAATGTGCTCACCAGAGATTCATCATACACACATACCTGACGATTATTTCTAATACATACAATTCTTATATTCTTACAGTTGATGATCTGCCTGACGATTTCTTCGAAGTAACCCAGGAAGACATACAAAAGATAATTCATGCTTACAAACGGGAAGAAAGGTCAGTCCAACAACCCATTTGCAACCCTGTATTCTCTCTTTATTAGGACGCCTTTTTTTGTTTGTTATATCATGTAATATTACATTATATACAATTTTAGATATTCTAAAATTTGTCATAATATATAACGCATTTCAATATGGATACACCACTTTCTTTATCCCCTGAGCATATATTAATTGTGTTCCTATCATAAAGTTAATATAGGTAGGTATATTGAATTTATAGTCACTGTTACTTAAAATACGCCTTACCTTGTTTAATTGTCATAGTTTTACTAATACGTCCAATGCTGCGCATTTACTATGAGGCGTTGTACATGACTTTGTTTTTCCTATGTTTAATTTTCACTCCGTTTAAGATGCTTTCATATTTACCTGCTTAACTCCTGAATATAATAGGTCAAACAATTTCGAGTAATTTGGTGTCTTTAACAATTAATGTTATTAAATGAATTAATGTCTAAGTAGTGTTAAATCCAATATTAAGGTCATAATTAATAATAAATTCACGCACCTTAATATAAAACTGCATAATAATAGATAAAATTAATAAAAAAAAACCATGGAGATACCATCTCTAACACACACTAGTTTGGTGGTAAATATAGCTCTATCGATTAACTGTACCTTCTGTAGAGCACTGTCAGAAGCCCCTTTGATGACCCAAGAGATGCGTAAATCAGCGAAAGAGGCCATGTTCACGAAATATCCTCGTTGTATCATCCAGTTCTTCTTTCCTGACAAGTCTGTTATTCAGGCTCTCTTCCGACCTAAAGAATCCGGTGAGTTCTCTCCAAGTTACTGAGAGAAATCTGAACCTGTTGAGTATCAAAGATGTCGATAGACGTTCAATTATATAAGAGTATGATAATATTATTCAAATAGATACAGCATATATTATATATATTAACAAAGAATAAAGCAAAATACATCTCACTTGATAAGAGTATTTTCCCAAAAATTCGTGAAAATAAACATTTTTTGCCAGCAGCTTGTGCTTTATTTTCTTTTGTGCAATAATTACATTATTGATTATATAAAATTGATGTCTGGACTTCTACAAAATTGGTATCAAATCACGATAGCGCGGAAAAAAAAGAAAACCAAGAAACAATATCAAGGTTATTTGATTTAACTAAGGAGCCGAAAATTATATATGCTAAGCTGGCTATTATAAATCATAATATTTAGATCAGTATGTACTATTACATACAAACTTTAACTAAAAAGCTCATAATAATTTAGAGTGCATTTTCTCTTCGTTATCAATTACTTTTTTACCACATCCTCAAAAATGTTTTAATTGTAGGTGGTACCATTATTCACGTTTTTATCTATTAATTCTTAATATTTCGTTTTCTATTTTTCTGTTTTTCTAAGCACAACAATTAATTGAGATAATTATCATTCTTTCAGTGCAATCCCTCTACAAATTTGTCACTGCAAGTCTAAAACAGGCCAACTGGAGTTTTGATTTGTGTAAGTCATTTTTATTAACGTAATATATTTTGCATTTTTAGTCGTTTTTGACTATATTTTGAGGCTGAGTAACACTACACAATTGATTGTTTTCTACTGTTGATAGTTTTAAAGTTGTCATTAAATTACTAACTTTGTTAAAGATTTAGTATGCTTGATTACAGTGTTTTTTAACATTTTATAATATCGTTTCAACATGATTTAGTTGTAAAAAATTGTAAAAACACTAATGCCAGTGTTTATAATAAAGTGAAGAAAAAACCACAGTGAAAATAATAACACATATATTGCGAGACGTTTTGGTTATGTCTCTATTAACCATTAGCAGTTAACCATATTATCGTGATTGATTACAATGTGGCTAGTAGAGACTAACAAAAACGCATCGCAACATATCTATATTTATTATTATTTTCTTTACACTCTTAAAGTTATTTATATCACAATGAAAGAATATAACAGGGTATATTTATCTATTTTTACTTATCGATTAATCTAAAAATACATCCTTATAGTTGCGCTTGCACATGCACATGCATAATACGAATGGTGTCATGTCTCTAATTTCATGGAGGTCATATTTTGTGTGATCGTCCTTTTTATTCCTCACGCAGTTTAAAATAATTATAATTAATTAATAATAAATCATATTTCTACCTTCAATTAGTACTTGCCTAAAGCTATGTTAGTCAATTGTTTATAACAAATCGAATTTTTCTAACTGTACGCCATTCCACAAGGTAAAAGCCATTTTTGCATTTATTAAATCGTTGTCGGTCTTTTTAGCACGTTCTACACAAGTCTACAAATTAGCTTAAACATTTAATTTTTAATCAATACTTTTTGTGGAAAGTAATGCGTTCCCTCTTTTCTCTTGAAGATACCACGCCACCAAAGGTAGTCCTCAAAGACAAAACGAAATCTCTGGTCCAGGTAGACTTTATTTAACAAATTTAAACTCATGACTCGTGTGACAATTAATGTTGTCATTTATACGGTTTTCTTGATTATTCTCTTCCTAGGCGGATCTTCTGCCAATGGCCAAGGTTTACGTCTCCATTCATGGTTTTGGTGATGATGTTAGAGCAAGAGGTACTACTATATTCTATTTTACTTTTATGTCATTAATAATAAATATAAAAATGACATACTATCCACATAATTGCTTGTGTGTATTCAATATTTCAATATCTATCCCTCTAAATAGTAAATATAGTTGTTTATAATACGGTCTTGTACCTTGTTTTCACTTCGTAAGAGGGGTTTTTACTCAAATTAGTGAGGTTCTTTTTATCTGCAATATTTTGAAGTCCCACGTTTATTTTTTTATTATTTTAGTGAGAATTTAGCGCACTTATAAAATAACGTTTTATAGAATATACAATCTCTATGATAATATTTCTAAGTTATTTTAGTGTAATTCTAATTTTGTCAAGTAATGTTGTTCTTTGTAAATAACTATAAATGCTATCATAAAAAATGGACAATTTCAAGTTCCATTTAGAGTTAATAATTTGTGTACCTAGTTTGTTATTCTGTGTCAATGTTTCCTCGCCTACTAGAAATGTTTCCCTGCTTAAAGGATGATCTCAGTCAGTCAATAAAACCAAACAATCTTTTAGAAGCTCGGAAGGCAGTTCTGCGTTGGTAAGTTGATTTTGTAATTGATGAGTATACCCCTTATAAACGGTATCGTTTCCATTCCTATTTAAATCAAAACGTGGATCGGTGTTAAAACTTTTTCTCTTGAAAAATTAAATAAATCATTTCGAAATTAAGCTTAAAGTATTTTATGTCTTTGAGCATGGCGTTTAATTTTGCTAAGTAGATTTATTATGGTTGCAGAAATATAGACACCTCTGGCAATAATTTTATATGATTGTAGATTATCATGAATCATCTTTGATAGATAATCCTTAATCTTAGTTTTGTTAGGACGAGTTTTTAAAGAAAATATTTTGATTGGAAAGACTGGTGTACAGCTTAATCAATTCGACTACACAGCACCAGAAAACACCTTCATTGGCCATGAGACTTCACAAACTTTTAGAATGAAAGTCAAGACTTACATTGACACTGTCTAAGCCATATTAAAATCACTCCTTTTTTGCATATAATTAACTTTTTTTAGATATATATTTATTATTATTAGGTTACCGGCAGTACCGTCCAAATCTTATTTTAATAAAATTAACTACATTTATATTTGCATACTACTTACATTTATTTACTGTCATGAAAGGTACTTATTCGATGGAAATTTAGATTTATTTATCTAAATTCAATATACTTAATTGTTTTAGAAAAATACCCTTGACACCCTCATAATTTGTTCTTCAAATATGTACGATTGACATATGTATTTTTTTTAATGAGGATATAGTGGTAATTCACATAATCCAATTTATTAACCTATATTTTAGCTTCAAATAGTTATTTTTACAGCTACATTGGACACTCAAAACGATAAATCTAATCTGATGTTCCTCCTATCTAACTTCTACTGATGTAGTATGAGTGACGTGAAAGAGCCTCTCTCTGGTACCAGTGCAGCAATAGCAGGGACATCAGCTTCAGGTGGTCCGGTCAATAAGATGCCTAAATGGTTCCAATCAGGTGCTAAATAATGATTCCGGACTCTTTGACTATAGATTTCATTGATACCTTATTTCTACTAAATATTTTGTTCACAATATTTTCTTCGTTGTGTTCTGTCTTAATTTAAGGGGACCCTATTATGCGGTCAAAACTGCCTGTAACAATAATTTTTAATGTATTCTGTTTCTTGTATTCCTACTTTATAGTATATACTAAGTATGCTTGTATCGTTATACATATTACTATATACATATATCAGATGGTAAAGTACAAACTATTAGTTGACACTTGAATTATAAACGCTGTATACATTGCCTTTATACTATTCTAAGGTATTTGAATATTAAACAACTACTTTATCTATACGTGAATTTTTAATTTTCTTAGTTTTAAACTTGATTTAGTTATCATAGGAGTCCAGTTTTAAATTAAGTTTCATTAAAATAGAGTGCTGCTACTTTTTCTCAACCAAAAAATATATTATCTTTATAAATTTATTTAAATGTATTACAGAGCTTTTCCATTATTTTGGGGAAATTCTATAATCTCAGATTTATCAGCAAGGTTTGTAAATATTCTCGTCCTTACTGCATTTCATATTATAAATATATCTAATATCAGAATTAAGCATCATATACCTAAAGGAATTTCCAAGATTTTTCGCTGAAAATTTTTAACAATAATTGCTTAACTTGAACAGAGGATTCAAAGACACCAGATATATATAACATTGATGACTAGTAATATTGTGTGAGTGTATAGACATGTAACGAGCAGTTCAAGTATTAAACAGTAAAACGATAATTGCATACATACCATAGATATTGCACTAAACTAAGACACCTATACAGTTTAACTAGGTATATACAATATCTATGATAAATACAATGGAAACTGAAATCGAAGTGTATGTCCTACTTTTTAGTTGACCTATATGTATTGTGGCCGAGATGAATCATACAATAAAAATATATTTGAAAATATGTCTAATACATATAAACATTTATATTTCCACAATGAATATGTCTTATATATTTGCAAATAAGTCATAAGTTAATATGAATATGTGCACATAAGTACGAAAATATTGACATATTCACTATATTTTTATTTTGTATATATGGTCTTTCTCGGCTGCCATAATATATGAATATGCCTTCAAATCTATAATATTATATAAAATATCTAATAATACTAAAGTAAAGCATAGAGAAAGACGACAAATTATTGAAACTTAACTTTCTTATTGAATTTTAAATTGTAAAAGTTATGTTTAATAAAGTTATGTTCATAATAAATATTTATGAATATAGTAACAAATAGAACTGATTGAGAAAGATTTGTGGATTAAATGCGAAAATGTCCAATTATAGAGTAAAAGTGAGATGAACATGTATAGAAAATATGTGATAGAGGGAATAATGCAAAATAGTAGTATAGTGCAGAAATTTAGAAGAATGCTAAAAACTCAAATAAAAAATATCTAAAATTGAGACACAATCTTAACAGAAAACGAAGAGCATGGCCAGAAGTATAAATATTGTTTTTTTATATTTTTGGTCATATTATTACTTGGAGCGTTTTCCAAAAGTGGAAATATTAACGTTTAAAAAAGTCTTAATCATTCGGCGTAACCATAGAAATTAAGTAGATCATGTATCTGGTTCCAGACACGCTTCTGCCCGTGTCTAAACCATAGATATTGAACTAAACTAATACCTACCTTATTTCAGGATGAGGGTTGGTATTTTTTATATGTATTCTTAAGTAACTGGAGGCCGCCTTCAGTTATTTCTGCTAATATAATAAGTTTGTTGGGTTACTAGGATGTTGTACTGCAAAGTTTGTATTAAGTATCAATGATTATTTAAATATTCACTCTTAAATCTCACCCTCAAATTTAAGGCTAAGGAGGTGCGCTTCTGTAGTAGCACCAAAAAACTACATAAAAATGTGACAATAATAAACTTAAAGTTTATTATAATTACTACAAATCCATTTGTAGAATAATCCAAATGTAAAAGTACAAAATAATTACATAGTTTGGTAGACACGTCTTAAGACAGTTATAGACCTGACAGGCATAATTTTTTAATGGTTTGATTGATACCTCATCAGACAAGCATCAACAGCTTGACAGGAAATTTCTTGGCCATGAAAATGTCATGGAATACAAAATTGCAACTTTCTAGTCACAATATCTACAGGACGAACTAGTCAACTCTCTAGTCATAATATTGGTAGGACTGACTACTCAATACTCTTAGTCATTTATATGTGGAACCAACTGTTGGCTATCTAGTTCACAATATATGCAGGACCAAATAGTTGGATTTCTAGTCACAATATCTGCAGGACCAACTATAGTTTGCTCTCTAAGTCACCAAAACTGCAGGATCAACTAGTTAACTATAAGTTGGCACACTAATCATTTATCTGCAGGTCCAATTAGTCAGCTCTCTAGCTAGACACAGCCTATATCAAAATGATTTGAATTGTGTAATTTATTATCAATTTTGTTTTTGATTCATTATTAGCCCCCTGTATACCGGGCTATTTAACGCAGCCAGGTACTGGGGGGGGGAGGGGGCTGATTCGGCTTCCCCTCCCCCCCCCCATATTGAAATCTACTTTAGAAGTGTACTGTAATGATGAAAATTGCAGGCACCCAATCAAATTAAAATGATCTACAGATGAGTTTGCATATACATTTTTTTTTAAATAAAAAGTTACAGATAATTTGATATTTAAAG
>JAYRBW010068706.1:0-27478 GCA_036023295.1 Invenusta paracnida | reverse complement strand
GCTTTGCTTTGATTTTTGTATTAATTTCTATACTGAAATCCAAAAACTGGAATTTTTACAATTATTAATAGCATTTTTTGTAATATATTTTTAAATACCCATTACCTCCAAAACGTAAGTATACAGAAAAAACTAAAAACAAAAATTAAAGATTCAATCCCAATTTTTAACATAAGATGGTTTTCTGTATCTAATGTATTCATTACTAAATTAAAAAATCAATGAATAGCTGAATTTCTATTTCTATTTAACTATTATGATAATATACATATAGTTAAATACACACATATATATATATATTATTTATATAATATACTATAATATACTATAATCCGATATATTAAAGTATAATTTAATGTTTTCTTTGATTTTTAGAACACTTTTTAGAACTTTTTTGTCAGAACAACATCAACATTTATTACAATGAACTGTTTTCATTTTTAAATTATATATTTGTAAGATGTCTTGTGTTTATGTTTTTAATGAATGTTATGCCTAAATATATGTATGTGTGTGTACAAAAATTCAAGAGTACCAAACATATTTGTGTATATATTTTTAAATAAACAGAGCAAATATAAATGAATCAGTTATATTTTTCGAAGACGTGAGAATTAATGTCGGGCCAAATAGGGGTTTGTAATTTATAATAATTAAATTAATGACGACCATTTTTCAACCAAAAATAAATGTAGTTAATAGGCACGATAGAATTAATTGAAATATTTAAAGAATAACAGGTTTTATAATAACAGTATAATTTAAACCAGAAGACCAGAGACTACAAGAAGTAGACTAGCTACCAGCTGATACAATATCAATATGACATGATACAATAAATAATTATAACAAATAAATACTATAAATGTGTATTAGGTTAATGTATTAGGAGTATTATTTGCTTAGCGAAAATCAAAATGTGTAGGTATATAGTAGTAGTATATAAATGTTTTATCTAAATGTTTAAACATATGTAATTAATCATATATTAATATCAGTAAGACTGCAGTAAAACTACTAGCACTGTAATTATATATTTGTAGCAATATTTTTTCTAACTATTACTTTAAATAGTTAACATATTATTAAAATATTCATCGGACTTCGATATTAGGATCAAAGAAGTCATTTTAATTTAAATTCGCAATCTTCCTTTAAAAAGAACTTTTACTAATAACTGTGCCTATTTTTTATAAGCCTGTTTTAGCTTCCATCATTTCTATCTTTCTCTGTCTTTCTCTTAAGAGTCTGTTCTTAAATTACGTCACGCTCGAGAGGGAGTAGGAGGGTGGAGGCGGAGGGTGTAAAAAATCGACAAATATGACGGGGGGAGGGGTATTAGTCGAAATGTGACGTCACATTTTCCTTTTCAATAAAATTGTGAATTTATATGATAGAAAATGACAGAAACTGTGCAGCAAATTCCATGTTAATATGTATAATAAAATATAGTTATTATATTATAAAAAATGAGATGAACAAATAAAAAAACATGAGTCTTCGGTCAAATCCTTGTCAGTTAAGCAAAATATTTGTTAGATATTATGCATATATATGAAAACAGTGTTAAAATAAATAATCGATTTTATACAGATAAATGAGATATTTATATGTAAAAAGTATTACTATATGGGTTAACTTGTATTGAGAGGCGAAAATGCGGTTATAAAAACAGAGGGGGATAGGGTTGTCAAAATGTGACATAATTTTGAAGGGGGTTTATGCCTTATGGACTCCGTAATGGGCCTAGTTCCTTTCAGAGAATAGTGCAACAAATTATGTTAGATTCTCCTTGATTGCCTCCTTACATTGATGACATTGTTATCGCATTGGAATGATAAGGCGGAATCATTGGCAGCAGCTTTAAGTTAGGAAATGAACCAATCCTGTTCGAAAGTCGTTTTCTATCCAAAGCTGAGCAGAATTATTCAACTACTGACAGAGAATATTTAGATCTTGTGTGGGCTTGTAAAATATTTTGTGACTACTTGGTCAATTATAAGTGTCAAGTCGAAATAGACCACAAATCTTTAATTGGCTTTATCAAAATTGAACCTAAATGATCGTCATACGCATTATCGGCAAATAAATTCTCGAAGAATTTAATTTAGAGTTAATTCATATGAAGGGAAAAGACTGTTTTGCTAGATACCTTAAGCAGGCTGATTAATACGTAAGAAATCGAAAATTCGAATTTTGTGGTTACATCTTAAATTCAATTGATGGTCTAAAAGTCAACATTGTTGAAGCAATTGAAGCTCAGAAGCAGGATTCTGAACGTGAAAGTATAATCATTTCAATTATAGAACAAAAGAATTTCATGTCTTCTATGAGATGTTCAGAACAATGGAAAGTTTCTGAGGATGAAGAATTGTATCATTCTGGTCGGCTCTTTGTTCCAAAATCACAATGGGAAAATGTTATTCAGAGATTTCATTAGTTTGGCCACTTTGGAATTAAGCAGACAGACGGTCATGGAAATTCGTGAAAATTAAATTTTTCCTTTTATGCTGAAAAAAGTCAAGAACATCATTACAAAATGTAAAGTTTCTCAGAAAGAAAAAAAACTATGGACCGATTAAAAGTTCTTTGTTAGCCTTACTAGCCCCTTTAAAATGATGTGTGGGGTTATTGTGGCACCTGTCAAGCTATCAAGTAACAATCGTTTTATTTTCCCCATGATTGATAATTATTATAATTACTCCAAATGGGTTGAAGCAATGCCTCTGTCGTCTATTGATGCCGCTACCGTTGCTGATGCTTTCATTAAAAACTGGGTGTACAGGTGGAGTCCACCTGTTGTCTTACATTCGGATAAAGGCATGCAATTTGACAGTTTTCTTATGAGTTGTATTTGCAAAATTCTTTGAACCAGAAAAAGCAGAATGACGGCGTATTTTCCGGAAGGAAATGGGGCTATCGAGCGCTTTCGTCATTCTCTTAAATATCGTTTCCGTTGCTCGAGAAGAAACTGGAAAGAAACATTGGCCTGATAATTTTGTCCGTACGTACCCATTTTTAGCCAGTTGTAAATAATCTGGAGGTTTCTGTGAAGAGAGTGTCCAAAGAGCAGAAATTGATCAAGCTTAAGCAGAAATATTAATTAGATGATCTGATTGTGTGTATGTTTTCTTATGTTATTTATGCTTTATCATTACATTACTGAACATAATTTTCATACTATATCAGTGGAATAAAATAAAAACAAATACAATACAGTATGTTATAATTGGAAATAAGGTTCTAGTTAGAAATCTTTTGTCATATATAGAGAATCCCCATGGATGGGGCCTTACACAGTGTTAAATGCTATAGGTCCCGTTACTATTGAAATTGAAAGATTCGGAACTGTGCATACGTCTTACAGATGTAAACATTTTGTATGCGTGGTTATTTTCTTTCCATTTTTTCATCTTTAAAATGGGGAAGATTATACAGTGCTGTACAATGTTTTATGATTACATAACACATTCAATATCAATTGCGCTTGATTGCAGTTCGATATATTTATTGTAAATAGTATGTTCAATGTATGACACAATATTATATTATACTATATTATATTGTGTTGTGTTGTTATTATATATGCTTGTTTTAAAACTGGAGTACCACCAGTTGTTAAGTTTGGTGTGATCAGAAAGTACAGTATCATTTATTATCAAGTGTGTTGTTTTATTATTTTTGGAACATAACAGGGATTTCTCAAATTTTGACAAAGTGTAACAAGGAGGGAGGGGTCTAAAAGTCTCTAAAATGCGTGACGTGATTTCAGAACAGCCCCTAATACGTTTAATGTCATGTAATATAAGTGTCATACTGTTTAATCCGCCGTATTTGTATTTTTTTCATTTGTTTTTCTTGTTCAGTTTATTATGAAGAAATATATTAAAATGTATTGTTGTTAAAATAATAAGTCCATGCACCAAAGTAAAATGGAACAAGAATAAAAACAAATACCTACACATAAATATACATACATATACATATGTATGTCTCGTTGAATAGGAGATCAAAAGGTTCAATTATGTGTAAAAGTTTGTACATGTACATATGTAGATTAAGCAGTTCATTTTGAAATAAATAGTTTCAATAGAGATGTTGCCAGCTGAGCATATTGACTTATTCAAAATTTCCCCTTAAATAATAATATAAATTTAGGTTCCTTATTACGATAAATTTTCACGTAATTCTTGCTGTAAATATTTCTTGTATAGGTCTTGAATTGTGAATTGACCAAAAAGCGATTAAAATGTTGTCATTTTGATAAAAAGTCTGTCATATAACTAAATGCATGGGACTTTTATTTTTATAAAAAATAAAAACTTAAAATCATATACTATAGTAGAGTATTTGAGAAAATGTTAACATGTTATTTTTACAAAATATCCAAAGATATATTATAGATACACCAATATTAAAAACGTTTAAATATTTTGAATTTATCAAATAAATCTATCATTATTCAATTTCTAATTAATATTTATTCGATTAAATGTCGAAAAGAAATAAACATTTGCTACTCTGATATGATATAATGAAAGAAAGTATATTAATATATTTTCATCGTTTGTAACTCCTTTTGAGACTGTGAAGCGCTAAAGATATTGATTTTGACTGATTAAACATTTGCTCAACTTGTTGATTAAACATATTAATCAAATTTGGCCATGCATGTGAACGAAATAAAGATAAAATAAGTAAAATAGTTTGATACATTTTTCTTCTATTAGGTAGTACTTTCTAATAAAAATTATAATTGGTTTATTGTTTTATTGTTTTCTAAAAAACGTTATCTACTTTAGTTAATTAACAGTTATTCCAAAATATATATTTTCTTAATACAACTATAAAACTAATGCTTGATAGAAATAAGTTTAGGTCGAATTTGTTATCTCCACTAAAATATTTTATATTTTTAGCAGAAAAGCTATTTGATTTCATACACTTTACACATAAAGGTTTACACATTAAAAGGTTATGTGACATCGGGTGTACAGTAGTGAATATAGTACTAAAAGTTATTAATCTATATTTTAGGAAAAATTGTGGAAGCTTATATTGGTTCATTTGTTCATTGAAAATTAACAGCAAAATTGCTGGAAGGGTAATAATAACCCCGGCCCAGGGAGTATTCAGGGAGTTAAAATAATATTTTATTTTATATAAAATAAAAATGAAAATCATTAATAATATAAAAGATTACAAAAAGTTATTCATAATTATTAAAAATATATAAACAATATTTCTTTTGTTTATATTATTATGTATTCTTATGTCAGAAATAGATAACAATTTAATTATTCAGACAAATCATTTTGCTGTCAATAATTCCATAAATATATTACTAGAAAATGTTAGATAAGTATTACAAATAATGGAATATTGTAGCCATACCTATAGAAAAGTTTATTGTGTAAACACATTTTATTGGGTATAACTGTTATTAAAAAAACAACTCAACAGATGTTTCGAGCAAAGTCTTCCTCAAGTGATTGAATATGACATGATATAAATATTAATATGAATGGATTAATTAATTAATTGTATTAAGAATATAATTACAACATCAAAAAAGATTAAGCAACAAACAAAATTAACTTACTTAATCCAATGAAGCCTAAAATAAATAGCAGTAGAAATATTAAATAAAGATATATATCAAGAATGTTAGCATAATTATTAATAATAACACATCTTATAGGAATAGACTTCTGAGATTATGATCATGGCCTTTGGCACATCCATTGCGTTTATTATATTCATCAAATTGGCTTTACAATAGTAAAAACCACGTTAAATTTCCATGATTTTATTTGATAAAAATTCACTGAAGATGACATTGTTTCATTTAACAATCACAGCAAATTGTGGGATGGAGAAACAAAGACCCTTTAAACAATTGCTAAACATCGTTAAACATCGACATTTATTGCATTACACAATATGTTAATGTATTATGATTTCTTCAATAACAGACATGTTATTACGTTGAGTTCAAAAGGTGTGTCAATTTTTTACGTCGCAAAACATCTTTAGATTGTCTAAAAATAATTGACATATATTAATTGTGGAAAACATTAAAAAAATAATAACGTACATGGAAACAGTGCTAATATTAGCATGGCTGAGGTCAATCGAGCTGTAAGCTTTGTGAGTTTCTTTTATTTGGTTTGCAGAAATCGCTTAACATAAGAATCTTTAGCTGCTGTTTTTCTTCCAATTCTTTATTTAAGGAAGGTATTGGAAATGTAATTGTGTGTGAATGAACAAATATTTGTTGTAAACAAATACATTAAACTTAATCATACCGGGATTTTGCGCATCCCTTTCCCGAGGAGAACCTAAGTTTCCGAGCTTTCACTTCGTGCTTCCATTTCCTGCGCTTCCACTTCCCAAGCTTACAAGAGGACCTCATTCCCCGAGCTTCCACTTTTTGCGTTTCCATTTCCTGCGCTTCCATTTCTTGCGTTTTCATTTCCTGGGTTTCCATTTCCTGCGCTTTCCTTTCCTGCGCTTCCACTTCCCACGCTTCCATTTTTCGAGGAGGACCTCATTTCCCGAGCTTCTACTTCCCGAGTTTCCATTTTCTGCACTTCCCTTTCCTGCGCTTCCACTTCCCACGATTCCATTTTCCGAGGAGGAACTCATTTCCCGAGCTTCCACCTCCTGTATTTCTATTTCCTGCACTTTCCTTTTCTGCGGTTCTATTTCCTGCGCTTCCATTTCCTGCGCTGCCATTTCCTGCGCTTCCATTTCCTGCGCTGCCATTTCCTGCGCTTCCATTTCCTTCGCTTCCATTTCCTGCGCCTCCATTTCCTGCGCTTCCACTTCCCACGCTTCCATTTCCCTCGATTCCACTTTCTGGGCTTCCTTCCAAGAAAAGTTGTTTACATTGTACTTTGTGATTTATTATATGAAATTAATGATATATAGCCCAATTCTGAATATCTTTGATTTTGAGTACATATACACCTTTTATTTAAAATAATAATCAGAATTCATTTTTGGCATAAAGGTGTGGTCACGAGATCACCCTTTAGATGCACATGTGTGAACATAGCGCCAAAAGTCGTAAAATTTTATTTTGAGAAAAGTTATGGACATTTTTTTTCTCCATTAATTCATTTATAAAAAATCACAAACAAAAATTTGGGATGGAGGGTGCCAGTAATAGATAGGTTAAAACATGGTACCCCCATTGATTATAAGATTTTGATTGGGGAAAAAATACCTCTTTAATCATTTATAGCAAACCACATAAAACTCGTGTATCTCGATTATCTGGCAGCTGTCAAAAATCAACCAGAATCTTATGAACATTTTGCGATTATAATTTTTATAGCATCTTAAATTCACTAGGCTGCATTATGTTTAATGTAAATGAAACACTTTAAATTTGTTTTATCTACATGATAAGGTATCCAACGTTTTTAAACGTTTGAAAGACCGCATGTGAACCAATTGATACTCATGCATTGTTAAATCCAAATAAGTTTGTTAATATGTGAGGACGCGTACTTTTCCATCAATTTTATGTAATTACACAATTAAAGTACAGCACAACAATTTAGTTTTTAATTTTTATTGTACATAGATATATACATACATAAGACACACCGCATATTATGAATGGTGTATCATATTATAATAGTAATATGCATTATAGTAATGTGTATATTCTTGCACAGAATACTTAAACATTATTAAATGCAAATAATATTCTATAACGTAATATTCAATTTAGATTAAATGACTTTAAACAAATACAATATTAAGCTAAGGATTTAGCCCATTTGTTCACGATAAAAATATTGGTTATTATGGATATAGCATATCTTATAATTACATTTTATTTGTAATTATGAAACTCTAAAAAACGCTAATAATAAAACATAATTTTATCAAATTCTTAATAAAATAACATTATTTTGAAAGAAATTTTGACACATCACATTTGATTGCGGAGGCTTCGATATTATGTTTGGCTATTTCCTCCACCTTTATAGAAAAATATATCAAACTCATGAAAAACAATAGCGTGGATATCAAACTTTACCCGAGATTCTCCGCTTATTTTTATTTTTATTATCTCTGATGTTTTCCTATTTTGATATATGGTTTATGACAATATTACCTTCTTAGATTTTTATAAATATTTATAAATATATATCAGTGTGAATAACCTTACATATTATTAAAAAACATTTCAGAAAGAAACAACGGAAATTATATGATGAAATATGACAAGAGACATCATGAAACAAAATGCTTCACTCACAAATAAATACAACCCATTCGTGACTACACTCGATTGTTTTTCGATGAAAATGTTTGAAATTGGATTTTTTTACATTACTCAATGTTTTCCTTTTCTGATATTTGACAGGTATATTTCAAGAATTCTTCATCAAACAGTACGTTCGTGAAATACAGTTGTATAATTACTACTCAAAACTTATTGCACAGAATTCTCAACACAGAATCGATATTAACAAAATAAGATTTGAATAGAAATTCAGGAATTACATTTTCAGGCAAAATAGAAAAATAAGTATAAAGAGTTATTTATAAAAATCAAATTTCAAATATTCTCAGGTATAAACAAAAAACTCTTTTCGCCCATATTGCATTGATTTGTGTCTAAAAATGACTAAATTACCGAAATCATATTATTTTAAATAAAAAACACATTTTCGATCCTACAAAATAATAATAGTAAGCATTTTAATGAAAATCTCATTTTGATTAATGTGCATATTAGCTCTATTTTCAATAATAATACATATCAATTGTATTTTATCTTTAATTGGTGTTATACTAGTAGCGGTTCATCATAAATTATATCCTAGTATCATGTTAATTAAATATGATTAATTATAAAAAGTAATTGTGGTTTGCTTTTTTAGTCAATTTATACGATTTAATTACTTAATAATTATTTAATTATTCAAACTAATTATTAAATCTATTGCATTGATTTAAATTTGAATCATTTGATTCGAATTTAATATAAATCAAATTGAAATAATTTAAATTTAATTAATAAGTGAGGTACTGGACTCAATATGAAAGTAATCTATGCCTTTTTATGAACAGGAAAAATATCAAAGATATTGATAAAAATTATAAATCTATATATTTAAGGATATAGATTCAAATCTTTTTAATTCAAATTTAGACAATCTAAGCCAAAATTCTCCAAGAAACATGGCATAAAAAGTAAATTTTACTTTAAAATTACCAAAAGTAGATTTTTATGCAAAAATAGATTTGATTAGGGGTTAAAATGTGTTGACTGTTATGGACCTTTATGAATTTATAAAGCTCATATTATTACCTATAAAAACATACATTTTTTAGATAACAATTACTGTGTTTGGAATTTTCGGGGTAATGTTTTTAGCAGAATTTTGATATCGAATTTCTAAATTTGTATTTAGAATTCAAATTTGACCAATATCTATTTATTTATAGAATATAAAAATTATAAAAATTTGTATTTGTTCAGTGTTCTAAATTATTAAAATGTAGATATTCTATTTTCTGCAAAAACTTAATGCATTATACTTCGTGAATTATTAATTGGAATTAATAAGTTTCAGAATCATGTTCGTTGATTTCGAGAGTGAAATATACTTTTCTATAGCATACATATATATGTTTTGTAGAGGGTTTATTATAAATAAACTCTACAATTGCAAATTTCAAATTATTTCAAATAAAGTTGCATTTTTAAGATGTAAATGTACATTTTTGTATGAATAATCATAGCCAAACTGAGGGAGGGTGAAGGGGGACTCAATATGGATATGATTAACGTTTTAGTTTAGAAGCTGATAATATTAATTGCTACCCAATATCTAAACACTATTATATAGTCAATAAAATACAAAAAGATGAAAAGATAAAAAAGCTTTGTTTAATTTTCTTTTAATCAGAAACATTATTCTGCATAGATATACATACTATTTGAATGAAGACAGATTTTTTTCTTTCCGGATTTTTAGATATCAGTATTAAAATTCACTTCAATAATATGGCAGTCAATATCAACTTATATACTATATGTAGGTACGATAAACAATAGTTATTAGTTGATGAATATTTTGAAATATTTTGTTGTTTTTATCTGTTTTAAGTAATTATTTTTACCTTAAGTTTACGAAAATATTACGAAAAATAAATATTTCCATAAATATTCATGTTGATTTCTTTAAACTTGTTAATCTATTTTTATAATTTTGAACTGACTGACATTCGTAGACTTTAAAAAATTACATCCCATAATTAATTAATGTGGGATGTAATTTTTTGAGATGTACACTGATGCCAATTATTGAATGGTAATGTAGGCATCAGTGTACTTTAATATGTGTATGTGGCTTTGTTTTGTTATTAGAAATAGTAGATATATATCATCATGTTTTTTACCTTCGTATCTTTATTAAATGTTGATGACACATATATTAAAATATTATGTTTTAGAAGTGCTTCATAAAAGTAATATGCCAAAATTTGTAATTGTAACTTACATAATATACATAAGTAAATGTTTACTTGTGTATTTGTGAACTTCGTAAGAATCGGTACTGATATATTACCTAACTCATGTATTTAACTAAAGTATTCGAGAGTACATGTAATCTGTGAACTGCAACGATAAATATTGATTGATTGAAAATATCTTATTTTAAATAATTTTTTAAGCGAAGATATATTACAATTTGAACTAACTTAGCTAGATTGTGAAATTTGTTATAGTATGTTTTATAATTTAAATTTAAAATAACAATTCAGTTTATTTCAATACTACTGTGTTATAGATTATGAACTACAGAGTAACCTAACATCACTTTATTTTCTCCAACAATCAGAAATTTAGGGAGTACTTATTTATAAAGCGTAAATATCACATCATTCCTATGCATACTCATATCTCGATTGCCAATATGGAATTATACCATTTCATATGTTGGCTTCCATATTCTTTCTCATTGAAAGTGCCTCTCATATTCATCCTTCAAAGCATGCAGTAATGAATACTTGAGAACGTAGACTCCAAGGTCATTGCTATGAATAAGCGTATATCATTTAATTAATTATTTCTGTAAAGTTCATTTTAGCTAAATGAACTATATAGAAGGAATTTTATTCCTACTAAATAATTTTGTAATACATAATTTTACGAATGGAAAGTTACAATATCACTAAGGACGTCATTTATTCATTAAAACATACTTTTATTTAAAATTTACACTACTTAATTTTTCTTCTGTCGCCATATTAACTGTCTAATTATTTATAAGAGTATTACAAATGGTAAATAAGAAGTAGAATGGATATATATTTGCTTTAATATAATATGTATATATAACAAACATTTATGAGCAATAAAATCTCTTTATTATTGCAGAATAAGACTATTTGAGAATTCTTTAAAAACAATCTAGCCAATGATAACATTCGCTGGAACTTCGAAAGACAGGATTCCCAAATGCATCAAACTTTAATTAAAATAAATAAATTGCTATACGCCTTTTGAAATTAATCAAATATCCATTATTTTCTATTCGTGAAATCAAAAAGGCCGAAATTCTTGCCATTTAGTATTAATAAACGACTTTGCAGATCAAATAACATGTGTGAAATACAGTTTTGATATATATCGCTTTGCGTTCCATCAAAAGTATTTTATTAAAACGGCAGAAAATAAATAATTGTAGTTGAAAAATATTTCTATCAGATATTAATGCTCTGCAATAGAAAATATCTACTTATGATCGATACCGTGTTTATTTTATATTTTATTGTAATTCTGTAAATTTTGAAAAAAAAATTATATAAAAAAATACAAAGTTTTGAAAAAATAGGAATTTTTCTTCTGAACAAATATTTTTTGTGTAAAAAATAGCTATATATTTCAAATATTATAGCGTATTATCTAAACAATCATTTATTTTCTTTAAATATCCAAAAACTAAAAAAAATCATTTATTTTGATAATTTGAAGAATTTTTTAAATTTACACAAAGGTATTTTTTACTAAGGTCACGTGACCACAAATGGTGTACAAAAAGGAATATATAGCGCTCACAGAACTTATAAAACTATATTTTAGGAAAATTCATGGAAGCTTATATTTCTCCATTTGTTCATTTGTTCATTGAAAATTCGCATAAAAATGCTGGAGTGGCACTATCTGCCGCTCCCCCCACCCCACGGTATGCGTGAGGTTAAAATCAAGGATTACTGCATGATTTAATACATAGATCAACGCATTTAGAATTTAGGCAAAAATTAAATAAAAAATATGAAGAATATAAATTTGAAGAAACCCATCTTTACGTAAAGACGTACCACATTCAAATATTCCTTATGTGACATCTATTATGAAGAGATAAAACAAAACTAACAAAGTGTCATTTTTGAGTGAATTCGTGTAATTAATTAATAAAATAAAATAGTTGTCTTGTCATTAAATTCTTGGACTATCAATATTTTATATTTACACACTTGCATGCATGCACTATACAAGTTTTAATTAATAAGTGATCGCCGTAGGCTTAAATTAATCAATCGAGAATTATCAATAATCAGGACTATGTACCGGGGTTCGAACTTGCTACCTTCAGGTTTGAAGGCAGGAGTCCTACCCACTTGATTGCGACTCTCTTAAAACTTTAACTGTATAATTGCCTTTTTTACTGCTACGTATGTAACTGACTTGTTTGGCACATGCATTGAGTTTTCACCTACTTTTAACAATTATTATTGTCAACAACGACTTACTTTTGATAAATATATTTATAGAAAGTATTTTAGCATTTAAATAGTATAATTTATTTTAATACGAATATACTATTTCCCTTTATTGTACTACTTGTATAATGTAAGAAATCGAAAAGTAGTATCATAACATGTGTTTTAACTACTTCATGTAATTAATATTAATTAAATTAATTATGCATATATATATAAATTTATCAGTAAAATTTACCAGTAAAGTTTTATATTACTATTCAGATACAGAAGCAAGAGATTTCGAAGTTAACCCGAAAACTGTTATTCAATACCATGTACTTATAAAAGATTAATCAATCGATATTTTAATCAATCTATTTTGAAATTAATAAAGAATAGAATTGAGTTTATCTTGAGAGGGTCTTTCACACAGTATTGAATTGTAACAGGTAGAATATTTACAAAAAATGAAATCTAAAATTCTACTTCACCATAGATTATTTACTATGGTAGTGAAAGTTTTTCGATAACCACCACAATAACCCAGAACATTTGCATTTCAGGCAGCTGAGAGCGGTTTCACCTGTCAATCTTATATATAGAATATATCTATTGTCTCGTGATACCGCAGCTGACACGTTAGGTAGCTATGGTTTAGTATAACACAGATTTCCTAATAAGTATCGATTTCACTTTCGTGATTTCTTCGTAAAATCTGGAATTTAATTATTTAGGAACATTACTATAACAGTAAGTGTGTCAAATCCAACCATATTAATTAAGAAGTAGAGTGAAAAAGAAGTAATGAGACCGAAATATTCGAAGCACGAAAGGAAATCATCATTTGAGCTGCGTATTTCATGCAGGTTTGATAGACTTATATATGTATTTTTGCATTGTAGAATTTGTACACATTTTTGTAGTTTCGTTTATGCTTTCAAGTGCTGACATGCGTTATGCGCTATGCGACATGTAAAATATTATTATTGGTAAAGCAAATATGAGTTGTTGAAACATCTCTTTCACAATTATCATATTGTTATGCAAAGTAAAATTTGAATATTCATAAAGTATTAATATTGTAATCTTTATTTGTATCTAAGTATTATATCCTTTTAAAACGCAGGTGACCATGGACTTTCACAAAACTCTTTTCTTGCAGAATAGTATACCTCTTTCACTGTCAAGATTTCTTTCTGAGTTTCAGGTTTATGCAATCACTTACCAAGAATTTCCAAATATGTTAATCAAGGTCTCGTCCTTCCCAGTTGATAATATTTCTTCTAACACTTCTTTCCTCATAACATGGCCAGGAAATCGAGCTTCTTTCTTCTAAAATGGTCCTTATTAAGTGCCTTTCTCCCTTTACCCTATTTAAAAATTCTCAGTTTAAATGTAATCTATCTCAAGAAATACTAAGCATGATCCTCAAGAACCATACCTGCAAGTACCATCAAGTCGATTTTGTGATGATAACGTCCAATATTCACTTCCATATGTCAAGATGGAAAAAACATCGCAGGGGAAAATCCTTTTCTGTGTATATATATTTATTGACAATTTTATAATTCTTAAAACTTTCTGCAACTTCTGAAATGCTTACTTTGACATATCGATCCTTCTCTTGATCTCAAAGTCGCATATGTCATCGTCTGTGATTATATAGGCCTATATATGATCTGCCTATAGGCTACCTAGGTAATTAAATGTAGCTTATTTAATTTAACATCGTCAATTTTCAGTTTACATTTTGAACCGTTTGTTTGCATTCTGCCATTTTGCAATTGATATTGTAACCCTTTCACTTACTTTCTTCCATTATACTTTATCAAGGATAAGGGGAAGCTGTTCTTTAGACTAAGCTATTAGAACAGTATCATCTGCCTAGCGTAAGCTGCTCTGATTGAGTCTGCAGTTGTCATAGTAATAATGCAATGAAATTATAACTAGATAATTACAGATTTGTATAAATAAAAGTTATCTCTAATAACAATTTACATTTCTTTAAAGTAATCTAATATTGTAAAATATAAGAAATACAAATAAATAAGAACGTAAGTTATATGGTACCTACATACATTTTTTGAATCTATATACAAAAATATTTTAAAAGCATTTTCTAGTATTCAATAAGTGATATCACTCTTTTTTCATGAATTTATAAATAGGTTTATGTATATATATTTGAATATGTAAGAAAAACTACTTTATGGACATACATTTCTTTATTACTGAATCTACAGTATATACAGGGTCCTCCAAAAGTCTATATCTTTTTAATTGATGAATACATAATAAAAGTAATATTCTTAAGAATTAAATATTTATTATTTACAAAGTGACTATGTAATTGCGTAAAAAAGCGAACTAATAACAACAAAATATGTATCTTTTTTAGTACCATTTTGTGAAATATCTATAAATTGCCAGTACTGGTACCATAAAAACTAAGGTGGAAAAATCTTTGCCTCGATAATCATCGTATATATTGTTCCCTGTTGGCGTGTGCAATTTTTTTTGTGTATAAGGAGATAATTTGTTTTTTCTATTATCAATTTCTTGTCATGCTAATCAGTCAAAACCATGGCAAATCTGTGCACTCTTTTAGTTTGAATAAACCTCAGCTAACGTTTTAGGTGGAAAAAAATTCATCCGTATATGTATACAAAAATCAATATTTCCACTCGGAATATTACAGAAAATAGAACCATCGTTTATTTAATAATAATTCCTGATTACCAGAGTGAAGTGAATAAGATACAATAATTCAATTGAAATTTTGTAGTTTAACATCTATCAAATTACGATATATCTCACCAGTTTTTGTATCATATGCAAAATCTGTAACAATCCACAAACTACACATTTAATGCGTATAATTATATAAGACATTTTATTATAGAAAAATGATTGAATCAAGGTTTCAGTTATTAATTCTGTATACACAAGGTTCCGAATAAATCAATAAGTTCATAAAATAATGATATGTCCAAAAGATAATTAATAAAATCTTAAATAGGTCCAAAAGTTCGTAGAAAATTTTAAATACATATATCCAAATTAATTTCTGTTAAGTTCTGTGTAAATCAAATCAGTCTTAATGGACCGGTATAATTTTAATTAATGCACATATTCTGTCATATAACGGAGGGGGAGGCTGGCTCCCCTTTAAATTATATGACAAACTTCATTGGGTAAAAAAGAAAAAAAATTTTTTTTATAGAAATAACAGAAAACTTAACAAACGATTGGCATCCTTTCTCACTCGTCTCTCCAAATGGACTCACGTGTTAATGTAGAATAAAGGATTTAGTATAAGTATTATTGCTGGTTTATAGATGTACAATAAAAACATTTATCCTATTCATATGGGGAGGGGGCGGCTTTAAAGTAACCCCCTGGTATTTTTCAAAGATTTTTAAATGAACAAATGAACGAACAATATAAGATTCCATGGCTTTGCTTAAACTATAATTTTCCTCATTTTTGCGGAATGTGCACACAAATGGGTGGTCAAGAAAGAACAATATACTTTTAAAACAAATGCTTCAAATAAAAAAATATTTTTACATCAAATAATGTAATGTAATTAATATTTCTTGTAAAAAGATTTCAAAACAATTTATTTTAAGTAAGTTTGAACTTTTTTTACATCTTTTTTATGAACAAAATATGATAATTTTATAATGGAATCTGTAACAAAACATATTTCCTTGACAGTATGCGAAGTTTCAAAACACTACTCTAATTTACTCTAAGTGGAGCAAACGCCAAATAGATCGGGATATGAAAGCACAAAAAGTTGGTATATGGAGGGAGTTATAAATACTATTTTAAAACTTCTCCAGTTGTGTGCGTCCTTTGATATTAATGTCAGTGTCATCAAGTGTGTTCTACGAAGATGCGGAAAATAAGATATGCCTGTGCAATAAATGCTCCTAGAATACGGTAGGTAAGGAGTCAACCAGAGAACTGTAAAGTGCACTTTGATGCACCTCAAAGAAGTCTTGTCTAAGTCTGTCGATATAGAGTATGTATTCTATCTACTTAGAAACTTTTGAACCCTTTCCATACCGAGTTTTTTACGCTTCCATATCTCGGGAAGGGGATCAATAAGTCCCCTTATAATTGTCAACACATTTTTTTTGTAATAGAATTTCTTAAAAATTGATCAAATATATTTTTCAAATAGGTGAAATATTATCTATTATTAAAAAAATAAAGTTTTTCCGATTTCGAGAGAGATATGCATTTTTATTAAAGCATGGATACATTTATGTTGTTCATTTTTGACAAAAGAAATGCTTTATAGGATTACGTGATCCTCTCTTTCAGTGCATAATTGTGTTTAAAGTAGATCTAAAAGTTGTACAATTTTAGAAAAAATTTTAGTAGCTCATATTTCTGTATTTGTTCATTTAAAAAATCAATAAAAAGTGCGAACGAGAGGGCTTAAAATGTCCCCCACCCCCTCCACGGTAAGGATGAAACATTAAAAGTCCTCACAATCAATTATCGATGGAAGAAATTTAACTCTTTCTTTATTTGTATTAAATCATTTTTATTAAATATACAAGAAGACAAATTTAAACGCTTATATTTCATTTATAATATTTTATTATACTTTATTAAAAAACATGTAGAAAACAAGCTTATTATATATTAATAAAAACTTTTCTAATTGCTATTATTCACCAATATCAATAAAAATTAAGAAAGAAGTTAATTGAATTCATTTAATACCATTATAAAAATAGTTAAAATATCAGCCTACAATTGCAATATATATTAATGACATTAAATGAAATTAATAGGTTACAAATAGCTAAATGCACGAATATGTTGAGTATAATTTAGACGAAAGACAAGTTAATTGCATAATAAAAAGCTAAATATAGAAATACTGCATGAAGTATTAAATAGAAATAATCCCACTTCAGAAAAAACTAAGAAATAGAAGCTAAGAATTCAGCAAAAAAAGAAATCTACATTTAATACTTTCTTGCATTTAGCTAATTTCAACATATTATTTAAAAATGTATTTGTAAACAAATTTATTTATTATTATTAATTGTTCAGAGTGTTTATTTATTCCACATTTAAAATAAATAAATCGTTGCACTGATTTTCAAATAAGATTAATAATGGTTAATAGTAGCTAACTGAAATGTTTCAACTAAAATATACATCACCGCTTTCTAATGGGCGGGGATTTCGCCTGATTATATTCATACAGAGTTATAACTGTTTTTTTATGTTACTTTTAACTTTCGTTCAACATTTTGAGAAATGTTTATGAAACATTTCCGTCTGTCGATTTATGCAAAAAGTTTGCATTAGTTAAGTTATGTTTCTTATCGGCGCAAAGTGTTCAGGCATAGAAGTGAATTCTTGAAAATATAAAACTATCAATTAAAATATGTTTTATTCAACAGCATTTAACGATATGTCTAATTTATTGAATATGAAAATAATTATTTACTAATTTCCTGCACTGAATAGAACAATTATGGATAATTATACCTTAATTCACTTAATAAAAGGACAGTTTTTATAGAAAGATAGAAATACGTTTTACCTTCATAATAAAAAAATAAATATATATATAAAAATATCATAGACTTACATATTATAAATAATTGAAGAAGAAAAGTATTTCAAATTTTACTTTTTATAATTGATCACTTAAATAGAGATGAAATAAATGAAAACAATATCTTGGAATGGGAATATTATACAGAGTGTTTCACAAGTCACGCATCATAGGAAATATTAACAAGTGAAAGGACACATTTAAAATATAGTAGATTTTTAGATTTTTAATTTACAAAAAAAAGAATTTGGAATTGCCAAGGCTATATCACTTATGTATATCATGTTATAGTGTACAGTCCTATGTATTGTCATACCATTAATAAATGACAGCAGACAAAAGTTAATATCATTTTACTTTGTGGCAAATTCTTTACAATTGAAGCTGCAAATGAATTCAACAATAATCCTCCTGACAGACACGTTTAAATTAATCAACTTTTCTCAGGTTATTGCGAAAGTTGTCCTACATAATGTGCTACAGGTGATGCCAATTCAATTAATGTCTTAGATCATTTATTAAAATATCCAAAGAAGTCACTAAGAATTCTAAGACATGAAACAGGTTTAATTCTAACATCTGTACCTCAAATTCTGCATAAAAATCATGTTCAACTATATAAATTACAATTACATTAACAACTTTTAATGAAGATGACTTTGATAAGCAACTACAATATTGTGATTGGATACTTGGACATGATAATGACTTTGTTCCCACAATTATGTTCTATGGTGACGCGATGTTTTATCTTAGTAGCAATGTAAACAAGCATAATTGCTACTACTGGTCTAACAGTAACCCACACTGTGTGGAGAACACCAAAATGCAATCATCTAATCGTCCAATGAGGATCGTCTAATTGGCCCTTTCTTTTTTGAGGGAGCGGTTACCAAAGACTTTTACTTAGCTCATGCTAAAGGATTATCTTGTGTGTGCCAATCATTGAGGATTTTACACTGGATCAAATTCGACAAATGTGGTTTCAACAGGATGGTGCATCAGCTCACTTTGAGCTAAATGTACATCATTTCCTGGACGATCAATTTCCAGGTCAATGGATCGGGCGTCGAGGGACTTGTGAGTGGCCTCCAAGGTGTCAAGACCTGACTTCATTAGATTTATTTCTTTAGGGCCACCTCAAGTACTATTGTACTACGTGTATTGTGACATACCAAGAACGGTGGAAGCCTTGAAGCAGAATATTCGAATAGAGATGACAAAACTCGATGATGATATTATAAGAAATGTGCAAAATTCCTGTTTTAAACGTTGTCATGCATGTATTGCACATAGTGGTAAACTGTTTCAACAATTCCTCTACAGAAGTATCATTTGAATTAATTTTGAAACAATACCTTTGTCTTTGTCATTTAAAAGATTTGTATATACCCTTTCATTTGCACATTATCATGTGTAATTATCATGTGTAATTATCATGTCAGTAAATATCTCTTATGAATCACCTTGTATAACAAATTTAATGTCTTATATGAAGTACTTCATGTAAATAAAATTTACGAAAATAGATAATATGAAATTGCATTGAGAATATAAATGTTATAACTTTAATGTCACAAAAAATGTGAACAAAATATAACAGGTTATTTAAAATTCTGTATAATATCGATTACAGGTACAATTTTGAAAATATAAAGCATTTTAAAAAATTAAATTAATTACGAATATGATATACTTTGTAAACAATACAGCTACATGTAGAAGTAGAAATTCAAATGTAGATTTAGTAGTTACATTAAAAACAGTCACGAACTAATCGGATTAACTTTTATTACTTTTATTTGTAGTTATGTCTTGATGACTAAATATGTCTTAGACTATATATACATACATACATATATACACATACACACATACATACATAAATGTGAACTAAATAATCCAAATAAAACATAATTAACTGTATTTTCTATTTCAATAAGTTGATATAACTAGTAAGTTGTAGTGTACCCACTACACGCACCCCATCGTCCGGACATAGTTGGGCATCTCATAAGCGTGCCGTGACATATGCGGCAACCCATATTGTTAAGCCGCATTTTGTATTTGTTTCGCACTAATAATTTCTTTCACCTTTGGTAAATAATCTCCGGTAAATTAGGGACTATACTGCCAACCTTATTAAATGTTTAAGCGGGAAATATGCTTGTTAAAAGTATAAAGTTTATCCTGTTGTTATATGTGTTTCCAATAAAGTATTGTTCTGGTCATTGATATCCGGTATATGCAGGATTGTGAAGAAGTGCAAAAAATATTTGTAGTAATGTCTGACCATTATTTTAGAAGGGATTGTTTATTCAGTAAGCTTGTTGTAATTTGTAAAAAAATCCATATAAATATGTACATCTAAAATATCCGAATATCTGCATTTAACTATCATATACATATATTTAAGTAAGTACCTCAAATGAAACCTACATCTATAAATATATACCTATATATAAACATACTAAAATAAACAATGCAAGAAGTTTTATATGGGTATTTCAATATCTAGACGTCAAACTTTGATTAGTTTTAAGTTAGATTTCGACTATTATCAAGTATATGAGTATATATATAATCAACAGTATTGCGTGTTAATGGTAACTTAGGGAGGCACTGCGTAGGTTCCAATATAAATGTTTGTGTTCCGTAATCAATTTTTCATAATTTATTAAATTAATTAAAACGACTTCAATATTAAGTTGGTGTTCTCTTTATTCATTCCAAAATTGTAGAAAAGATGCCATAATCTATTTTTATTTGCTTAAAATTAATTTTTATTATTTATGATCCAAATAAAATTTGACATTTTATGCGTTCCAAAATCAATACTTTTGCAACAAAGTCGATAGTTTACTGGATAACAAATAATAATAAATTATTTTAAGCAAATATGAATCGATTATGGCATCTTTTCTTCAATTTTAGAACGATAAAAGAGAACACCAGCTTAATCTTTGAGTCTTTTTAACTAATTTAATAAATTATCAAACTATTTCATTGATAAAATCTCTGTCATTAATTTTTCCTAATATTTCATTGTCTCAACTATATATATATATTATAGATTTAGCTCTTGATTACATTTTTATTTTGGTCTCCGCCATCTTTCGATAATAAACAATTTCACAACTAACTTTTCCTCTAACCACGTCTGGGGATTTTCTATTTGATAATTCTTTATATAAACAGGTAGGTGGGGTTGCAATGGTGTCTCTTCCTCTTGGACCCACGCTAACAAACCTTTTTATGGCTCTATAGGAAACATATTTTTGGATGGTTTGCATTTTGCTCGGATCGTTTATTTTTAGTATATTAATGATATTTTTGCCTTTTTAATGACTCTAACATTCATTCTGATTTTATTTTGTTTCTTAAGTCGCGTCCTTCTAACATCAAATTTACTACTGAGGGGTGTTCTCATTCTCGCCTCTTCTTAGATATTTCCGTTTCTTCTTTTAATATTAAAATTGTTTCTAACGTTACTCTAAAGCTACAAATACTGATCATTTACTTAACTTTCCTGCCTTTTGTCCTAAATCATGGAAAAGTAGCTAGCTCTCATTATTCAAATTTAAAAAATCTAGCTCAAAGTGCTGCTAGAAACATTGCAAAAAAAGTCAATTTCTCTCTAAAATTTACTTTTTTTATTTTATAAAAAAAAAAGATTTGATCAGATGTAAAAATGCGGTGACTGTTACGGCCAATACTTTGTTAATTTATAAAGTTAATATTGAAATTTTGCAATTAATAAAATAATTATCCATTTTATATAATAATTACACTTGAATTTGGGTATAAAAGTTACCTTTTCTGCAATGTATCTATAGCAGCATTTTGACTTAGATTTTCTAAATTTGAATTATGAAGGTGTTCATAAAGATATCGACTTGAAATTATCCCAAATATCTTAGATGTTTCTATTGTTCATAACAATACATAGATTATATGTGTTGGGTATAATTGCTTTGATATTGAGTCACATAGCTTATTGAAGCCCCCCGTCTTATGTTCTTAATAGTCGTGCCTATCGCGTTTGCTCCTGCCTGGAACTTATTTCACTCAGATCGCAAAAATGTATCTAAACTTTTTTCGTAATTCTTAATTTCAGAATTTATGTTGATCTTGTTACTCGTTCTTAAATATTAAATGCTTCCTCCTACGACTAGTCTTATAATTCTAGAGTAATTGTCCTTCCTTTTTGTAAGTTGCCCTTCAGTCCTTCTGAAACATATGTATATTAAAGCGCTTATCCCATATTCTAAGAGTTCCATTTTAACTAGCTTTTAAATAATTTGACATATATATATAGCTCAGTATTTCTCGCTTAAAGATCGTGAATCGATTGCTTTAAAATATAGTGTCATGTTCTGAAAATATGCAGGGACGTTACATTGGTCAAACTAAGCGCCATCTCTTCACTAGAATTTCTGAGAAATTCAGCTATTACTTCGCAACACCTTTCTTGTAGCTTTTCTGGTAGTATTACTAACTTTTCTATTTTAGACATTGCTACTTATTTTATTGAGTATTCCAAAAAAGAATCATTGTATTGAATATAACCAACCCATTCTTAAAAACTCTCTTATAAAATTAAGCCAGTCATATTTTCTTAAGCTTTTCTTATGTCTCTATATTCGTATATATTCAATTTTATGTTGGATTAGTATTCTCATATTATATTAGTATTGTAGTTAATTTGTATGTAAGTTGTACTCATTATTGAATTCTATAGCTTTATTTATTGTATTAATGCGCTAACTAATTATTATCTTTCCTGATGTCCATGATATAGGATGATACAATAAGTTGAAATATATGTTATATAATTTGTTATGGACTTTGTTATCTTGGCATTTATTTGGTTAGAAGAATACTATGAGCTACAAGCATATCAGCCTAACATACACCGACAATGGAAATAGGATGAAAATAATTACCCCACGCACGGAAGAAAATGTATTCAAGTTATCACTACTAACAGCTAATAACGATATCCAAGAAAAATTCACTATTCTTTGTTTTGACTTAAATTAAGCATGGAAAGACATTAAATATAAATAATACAAATTGCTGCTGTACATTTTACTATCGATTAGTGTGTCAGAATATAGTGAATGTTTCTTTCTTTTTTTGCTAAAAAACTATGAAATCACATTAGGTAATATATGCAGAAAAAATGTAAATGAATATGTGAGTATTGTTTGCATATATAATTACATATTATACAAGTTATTTAAAAAAACATAAGGCTAAACTTTGTACATATTTAGAAATATTCAAGTGTTAATTAATATTTATGAATTAATATGTTTATAATAAATCCGCTAATCAGTGATTTAATCAAATATATTTTATTGTAATAAAAATCAATATTTATTTCAACATAGAATTAACTGACTGTCAGTATAAATGTAAAATTGCAAGTGAACGGTTGTGTGATATTGGTGAATTAAATGAAGATATATCTTCATTGGTGAATTTAATGAAGATATATTTGATACCGAAATTGATAAAATATCGGTAAGTAGAGTTGCATCAACAAGCATGCAAGAAATAAATCAATCACTGCAAGAAGCCACCGTAGAAACACTATTAATAAGGAGAACTAAAGGGAATGAACATCTTTCGAACTTGGCTTTCTGAATGGAGGATGATGTTAGATGACTGTTCCAAGGTTTTGAAGGAAATAGAAGATTTCACCAAAACTGAATTGGACTATTCTGGTTGCAAGATTTCTTTTAGAATCTCTAACCAGTTGGGAAATCTAAATAAAAAAAACCAGTCCGCTCTCTACGATGGAAGTAGTAGAAGTACTTTAGTAACAACGAATACAGAGAAGACAATTGATGTCGACCAAGCCCAAGGACCACCAATTTATTTCAAAAACATCTCTAATTGCAACGTTACTGTTAAGTATAATTTCAAGTGATACTTTTAAATTATGCCCATACCGCTATACGTGTAATATTTTTAAATATTAATTTCCATATTGTTCCTAAGTTTTAAAGGGTTACTATTTTGGTACTATAGTACTTTATTATTATTGAATATGCCAAACAAATTTTGTCAGTTTAAAATCAATATCATAATGGCACATTATACGCTGGGAATATTTAACATTAAATAATACAAAATATAGATGTATATGTTAAGGATTAATTAAATTATTGATCTGTTCAACAATTAAGTATTATTGGTTTAAAAATAATGTATTCACTTTAAAAGTATGTCTCAAATAGAGATTGTAAAATATATGTAATACGTTATGTGTATAATAACCAATCTGTATTCTTGTCATCCGCTAAAGAAAGTCCGCGGACTAAATATAACGTGACGAGGCGCAGCCCAGGCTCGTTATATTTGTCCAAAATGAACGTTCAGGATTAATGGTGCTGAAAGAAAAAGAGGAATGAATGGCAAACGATTGGAACTTTCTGTAAATGGAATTTATAATTAAAGTACGAAAGAAAAATGGAGAAAAAAACACTGCATTCAGGCTGAAAGATCTATATATAATAATCAATTAATGTTACAACATTACGTGCAATAGGTATAAACTAAAAAATGACATCAACTTTTGGACAGATATAAATATGATTGAATCAAAACATTATTTTGATGCAGCAATGAAAGACAGCACAACGAATGGGAAAATGTCGGAATTGAGAGCAAGCTAACCAATACTGCATGATATGGAACTGAAATTGTGGTCTCCGATGATCAGAAAAAGTTGATTTTCCATTTTCCCCGTAAGATTTCTTCTGAAAACATTTCGCAAAACATGGTGGTTCAGAATTATATCGACTGCATTATAATAAGAAATCTCTCTGGGTCTGAGTGGAAGTGTTGAAATTCTCACTTATGTAGAAAGCTGCTCAACAAAATCAAGAAATGGTGGACTGAGACAAAAGTCCGCACCTGTTAGACGCATGAGACAATACACACTACTAGCCATGAACGATGTCTCGTGTGTCTCTTGAAACTATACATTTCGAAAAGCCCAGAAAAATGCACATGTTCAAATGTTTTCCTTTCATGGCACAGAGGCATAAAGAAAAATATTCTGAAGGAAAATGGTATATAAATGCCCCTCTGGGACGCTACACACTAGATAGCGTTGTCCGAAATTTGACAGATGCCATTCCAACAACTAGCACTTGCCAATATTCAAATCAGTTACTCAGAGAAACATGTGCTACGACTCTACATGAAGTTAGTGTCGAAAGCGCAGACAGCAAAAGTGACTGGTATTCTGGCACATCTCAAGCTATTGAACGATACATTTCTATGGACGTGACCGACCATTCAAGATTTTCCACAGCTTTGCATTACGGTGGACAAATTCCTGAGCATGAAAAAGATATCTCTCAAAAAGAGCAGTAGAATCGGTTGTGTTTGCAGCTCTTCCTGAAAGAAAAAAAACTGACAAATTATTATAACCGCAAATGGAGAAACGAATATTATAGAATTCTGCTTTGAATAATCCAGTTAAGTTAATGAAGTAATAGTCCTATTATACGATATAACAGGCCTCAAATGTCAGTCCTGTTATAATAATATTTAACAATTTTGTATTAATTGTTTACGTGTTCTTCAATATAAAAGATATGTACTTATTATATGTTTGTTAAATTCATTAAAGTAGATTAATATGAATGTACGTGTATATAGATAAATTTAATTTTGATTAATTACTGCTTTGACTGCTTTTAATCTTTTGAAAAGGGACTAAAAACCCATCTGTATTAATTTTTAATGTAATGAGCTTGAATTTAAATTAACATTATTTTTGCTGTTGTATAACATTATTGTTGTATTGTTACTTGTAACTTGTATATTAACTAATAACGTTGCGCTGCTGACATGGCTTCCGCCATTTGCAGCGCTTTACAAATATATTATTATTATAATAAGTAGTTTGTGTTTTCAATTTAAACATTAATATTTAAATATATATAGTATATATTGCTGACCGTTTTAAAATTTGGAAATTCCCAAAACAGTATAGGTAACGGTTATAGTAAACTTAATTGTTCATAATATTATAATATTTATATTCAAATTTAATTTAAAACAATCAACTACCATTTAGTAAGTACCATTCAATTAATAATTTAGCGAAGAGATGACTTATTTTCTACATATCTATTTTTCTATATAACATTCGACAAAACACGTTACAGACTTCAAAACAATATGTGGCATATTATACAAAATATATTTGTATAATGAACAATATACATCTAATGTGAACAAACATTAAAAAGTGAAACAACTGTACTTCAATACTTACTCGAAAAATAATGAACAATATACATCTAATGTGAACAAACATTAAAAAGTGAAACAACTGTACTTCAATACTTACTCGAAAAAAGTATTTTCATCTGCAATCCCTTTGTTATCATAGGTATATAGAAAATGAACAATTCTTCCTTATGAAATATGCAAAACATATCATGGCGGAGAAATTTTAATCTAAAAAATGTATCGAATGTTAATAAATTTGTAAAATGAAAAAATATATCAATGTTTATATATAAAGAAAATTGGAATAACTTATTATTTCTTGATATATATAAAATGTTATATGCATTTTAAGAATAATTTATTAATAACAGTAAAAATATTTGTTAAAATTATATTATTTTTACCACATTTAATTTGAGAATTTTACTCAGATTTAACATATTTCTAATAAACTGAATTGAATCGAAATAAACATATGGCCACGATAATATTAAAAAAAAAAAATTATGGATATAATTTAAAAAATTACAATAAATGTAAAACTTTTATATTTTAGTTTGATTAATAATATAAATACGACAGACAGAAGTTATCCCCTTGTTAACTGATATATCTTGTTCAAAAGTTTAGAATCAAAGCTAAAATCAAAAAAAAAAAAAAAAATCCCATTAATGATATTTTTTATTATCTTCCGTAAGGTTCTCATCGTTTAATTTAACAGAAATATTAACATCGTAGATTTATTTGGTAAATTTGAAAATTTAAGTAAGTATTTATGAGCATATATTGAGCGTTTTCCAAAAGTGGAATCATTAAGAACTCTCTTTTAGGCAGAGTAGTAGGAGGGAAGGTGTCGTACGATCATAATGCGTGGGCGGGAGGGGG
>JAYRBW010068695.1:0-20344 GCA_036023295.1 Invenusta paracnida | reverse complement strand
TTTCTATATTTTTCTATAATGTTATAAGTATAATGGAATCAATTTGTTCCTTCAAAATAGATAAATGTGAAAAATTTACTTAAAAGTAACATACACTTATATTAAAAAAAAGTATCATATTACTTTCTTTGTATATAAGTAATGTATATTTGATTGTTCTATGATAAAAATATTTTAGTTATTGTTATTTTAAAAGACTCTAGCTACAGAATTTTATACTGTCTATGGACATCTATTAGAAGGATTAATAGGATTTTAAGAATTTTTATTAAATGAGCAAAATAGTTGAAGATAATTTTTATATAATAAATTTGATTTATAATATTTATTTATAACTTTTGTGATCATGATATTTCAATTATTATCAATAGCAATCTCAAATTGATTGTATTATCCAAAATTCTTTCACATTGAAGAGCATTTAATTGAAGTATTTAATTAATTATATTTGTTCTTAAAAATGTTGATATTGATTATTAGATATATAAATGAAAAATAGGAATTATATTAAATTATTAAAAAAAAATTCATTATTTGGAATTTAGAATATAATATGTGATATCATTGTGACGTAAAAAATAAAGATACACGTTTCGACATTTTAGTTTAAATAATGAAAATAAAATCATTACGACAAGATGATAACTGCCAGAGTCGAAAAATGAGAAAAAAAACGGAGATAGCAGAGTGAGAAATATAAAGAGCTAAATTGTTCCAAAGGCCTGTATACTGTAAAAATAAAAATAAAAACTTGTGTGGGAATATCACACAAAAATGCGACAAAAAGCCGGGAACAGATAACGGTTTCGGATATTGACCGGGGGTTCGTGGTCTCATTTAGAGGAGGGAAGGGGAGTCAAAAATGAACTTGTGCAAGAAAATAGCGTTCCTGTTTGGTCATCAATATATCTGGGTAGGGGTGGGGTGTGTGGTGGTCTTTGAATGATCTGTCTGATTGATTGAAAACTGGAGGGAAAATTGACTCTCTATGGTTCTTCTCAGGTCTCTTCTGTATCTCTATTCATTCTCTTCATTCCCAGTTTTAGTTAGTAGTGAATGGGTGAAACAGGGTAGCGATCTGGGATTAAGAGCAAGAGAAGGCAAAGAGAACCATGATGATGAAATGCCAACTAACAAGGAGAGAGGAGAGGGAATCAGAGAAAAACAGGAACTGGGTGAAGAGAGAATGGGAACTTGGCATCCTTCCTGTTTCTCTGCGCTCGCCTTTCATTCTGGAGATCGCATTCTGCTCCTCTCAATTCTCCCCCTACGTCCTGAGGATAAAAAGAAGGATTGCCTCGCCTGGAGTGATTGCTGTGATGGCTGGATCACTGTAACAACTTGGGATGCAAGTTCTCATGGTGGCACATTATACATCACACCACATTCAGTTCTGTCTATATCGCAACTTTACCTGCAGTGCGCCGCAGAACCCTTTATTCTCAAACTCACACAAATTCAAGAACTCAACTGGCACTTCGAAGGGATGAGAAGTTGGGTTGGGGAAAAAGTTTTTTGTCGTTTACCACTCACACCGACCGTCAAAGAACAAAACCCCAGTCGTTGTCGTTCGTATTTTTTGCTTCTGCGGCACCCCTGGATGCTTTGTAAAGATCCCTCTTCTTCTTATTTACGCGAGAGATAAGACAGCGTGCCTCCTCAGAGGGAAATAAACTGAGATGGAATCCTTCCATCCATTCCCTGGCTTCTATACCTACAGTATGCACAAATTTATCGCCTAAGCTGCCGGCAGTTCACTTCACTGCTATACGTATACATACAGATGTGTAGAAAAAGTTGAGAGGAAGAATTGGAGGAAAAAAGAGGACTTTGACTGTCCCTGGACTCTGCATCGTGGTAATCTCTCTCTGCTTCACTCTTTTGGTTCCTGTGATTATGGGCGTTGTCGCGTTATAGATGATACGACGATATATACTAACTCTCCATGAGTATAGCTCTGTTAGCTGCACTCTACCTAGCATCGCCTCGCCCCTTTTCTGAGAGTCTCTGAGAGAAGACATTTATTCTCTTTCTTCTTTCACTCCCCTTTCTTTCCCTACTTCATTCCACTTCTATCTTAAAGCCATCTCTTCTCAGTGTTTCCTAGTCGCCTAGTATACTCTCGATGTGTCCCTTCTCTGGGGACTACCTCCGGAGTGACCATTATGTCGTTCGTTCGTTCGCTCGTTCGCTCGTTCGTTCTTCCACTACCGCCTTCTCAATCCCCCAACTATAACAAGCAGAATCAGCACATAGCACCGTGTAAAACTGTAGGCAGCCGCAACTAAGCTATAATGTAAAAAGAGATTGAAGATTTTGCGCCCACAGCTTACAGACTAAGATTGCTTTGCTTGTTGGCTGCCTTCTGGAGAACGCAAGAACGAACTAGAATATATGTATAAAGCAGCAGCTAAGAAGGGGAACAGAACACGAAGACTCTCAGAAGCGAAAAGTATGAGCGAGGGCCAGCCAGCCAGACTGGATTGTGTATATAGAAGCCAATGGATTGAATCAATAAGAGGAGTTGTGAACAGAACAGGCAAAGCTCACGCCCATTTTACATGATAAAGCTTTCCTCCCTCATCTCCCCTGTATGTTCATTCAGTTCTCCGTCTTATATATGAGAACTTAACCGGCCACAGCAAAGATTAACCAAACTCACTTTGTTGTTAATATTTGAATAATTTTGCGTAGGTAGATAGCTAGTGAGCTAGCTCTAAGGGGTGTATACTGTAGGTATTATATATTTTTGTATTTATATAAATTTAAAATAAATTATTTCCTCCTGAATAATATATATTATTTTTCAAAATAGAATAAAAATTTAATTTTTTTTAGAAATTTTATTGAAAGAATGGAAAGCGTCTAATCTATCACACGATATAGAAGTTTAGTTACGCAAAATATTTTTGTTGATATTATTGTTTAAATAACCTTTCTTAGTTTATTAAATTATTTTAAAATATATTGTAATAATAATAATAAGCGTGTAGTAATTATAATTATATGTTAAGTAATTTTGAAAATGTAAAAGTTCTACACATTAATAACTGATGAAAATATTTAGATTCTAAAGCAAGTTAATAAAAACTATTTTTTACGAAGCTTGAATTTTTTTTCAAAAAATAGTTAGACCCAAAAATTGTCATAATTTCTTAGAAATATCATGGCATTTTTATACATTTGTATTTTTATCCGGTATTCGGTTAAGATTTTTACGTATTTTTAATAAGTTGTAATCCATTGATCACTTCACTCTTTAGGTGAGCTCGGGTAGTGAATTTGACGGTCATTTGGAGGCCGAGTCAGCCGACAGTGATAACACAAGCCAGCACTCGCCATCTGCAAGCAACGCAAGCAACGTAACCAACCGCACCTCCACCAGAACTGAATCTAAAGGTGCAGGGGGCAAGAAGTCGGGCAGTAAACGCAAGTCCGAACAGACCAAAGTACCAGTCAATGCTGATGATGAGTCTTCCGGGAACAGCAAGCGCCGAAAGATTCTCGATGATGTGAGTTTTCATTCCCCCCTTTTCAGCTATTGAGACATGCCTAGCGGTCAGTATTGAAGGGAATCGAATATGATGATAAATTAAAATAGAATTAAAATTCGCTTGAGTGTAATATGTCCTAAAGTAAAAAACAATCAGCAATAAAAAAATGGCTTAAATTTAAAAGAATTAAAGGCTATAGATTCCTTCTCTAATCAGCTATATTTAAAACTATGTTGTAAGTATACTTAAATTTAAAGGCTATTATAAAATGTTCATAGCAAAATATATTATCGACTAGTTTCGTCCTATACGGATATCAAAAAAGATAACAATAATTCCTGATGATGCCGTATAAGATGAAACTAGTCTATGTTGAATATATTTTACAGTGAACATTTTTATTTTGGCCTTTTCTACTTAAAATTATTTATTATCAGTTATTTTCGTTGTTCGAAAGATATAGACTTCAATATCATGACATTTATATTATTTTATAAAAACTGCATTCAGATTTTAAGATTTAAGAAAAGTGCATTATTTATGTAAAAAATATTATTCGTGTTTTATATATTTTATAAATTACTAAAAATAAGAATCTCTTTTATACTACTTTAAAATATAGTAGTAATATAATATGATATTAGTATTAAAACTTGGAAAATATTATTAAAAGTTATTACTCTAACTTTGATAAATAAATCGGAATAATATTATTTGTATTCTGAAAGAAAGATGTAATTCGAAGTTATGTCTGACCACATTGCCACCTCTTCTTTCAAAAACAACCATTTCAGGTAACTAGCGAATGCAGCGAATCTTGTGATCAAACTAGCCAGTCAGATGCTGGCAAGTCGGGAAACAAAGAGCCATCAGATCAGATGCTTGCCTACAATGTGAGTCTTGAATACTGAATACTCGAATACATTGAAACTTTACCACCTGTGATCTTATCTGTAGCAATTTTATGTTGGTGTTAATCGCTTTTACAGGTTTTATTTATATGCTTTTGAAGATTAAAACATATATGGAAAATTTGCTATTCGTTTTTTTATTATTTCATGTTATAAAAAATATTAAAAAACAATTTACAATAAAAAATTATTTAGTACAACTTATAAATTTTTAATTCGAAAATATTACGCATATTCTCATTGTCTAATGTATACTGAGAATTTTTCTGCATTTACCCCGAAATAATTTAAATTTATTTCTTTATTTTGATAGTTACTTTTTTACGGATGTGTATTGACTTTTTCACATAATATTTTTAAAATATTTATTAATATCTTATTACCACTTGAAACAGTCATTTATAAATTCATGTTATTGCTGTGTTTCTTTAGTTTACTATTGAAGCATCTTTTAACGATATGAAATATATTATGTTAAAATGATCTTTTTTAAATAAAATGTAATCATCTTTGAATACTTATAATTAAATTCGTGTGCTTTTTCGATCAGCATTTATAATTACATATTGAAATTATCTCAGTATCTTTGTACAAATACGACAGTATTTTAAAATCATCTTCACACCATCATTGAAATCTATTTCTTTTGGAAATCAGCTCTTCGTACGAAAGTTAGTAGACAAAACATTGAACCGGTCGGTTACCTTCTGCGAACAGCCCAAATCCAAGATTACTGCTCTCGAAGCAGCATGTCGACGCCAGTTCCCAGAATTCCCCGACGATCTCCACCGGACCAAAATCCGTTGCTACCTCAAAGCTTGTCGACGTAACGCTAAAAAACAGTACAACCGGGCCTGCAACAGGGAGGGTGGTAGTTCCGTAATTGGTGACTTCAACGAGTACACTTCATCGCTGGCCTCAAATAGTCCCCCTTCACCGTCTTACTCCACGCCTAAAAACCTTCCCGCTCACATGGCCACTGCCAAAGCCAAAGAGATTGCAGCAGAGGCGTTAGAGCAGGAGAAGGACTTCATTAAGAAGGTGAATTAGTTTGTTTTTATGTTTTATTTTAAAAACAATTATAAAATGTTTTTTATTTAATTAAAATATGCAAATGATATAATATGCAAGTTAAACGTTAAAGAAGGATGAATCTATCAGTTCTGTTGTAAAGTATATTCTGGTAGATATAATATTACTTTTTTCTTTGATCAATTCTTGTTTACTCATTTCCTTCAGATGCGCCAGGAGGAACCAGCTCTATCAAATGGTGCGTCGACTACTGCTGACACCCCAGTTGGAGCCCCCTCCACCTCTACAAGCAGTGTGAGCGGTGGCACCACCCTTCAGACGTCATCCTCTACAGCTAGTGGACTGGCCTCCATACCGCCCTCCTTTACCCTCTTCCCATTCCTGCCCTTCCTGCCTTCTTCTGGTAGTGATTTATCCTCGACTCTCAACTCAGCTACATCAACTGCCGCTACTACTGGCCAGAAAGGCGGAGGTGGCGCCAAGGAGACTACCACTGCCTGCACAACCAATAAATCCAATGGATACACAGAGGAGGTGAGTTTTAATTTTATTTCTAAGGATGTTTGCTTCTGAAGTATCATCTGCATTTTGTTTAATTTATGCTAGTCGTGACTAATTTAATTTAACGTTTTGAAAAGCATTTAATAAACGATTAATGTGCCTGTCTTCTGGTTATTATATTATATTAACTAGAAGACAGGCAAATTAATCATATTATGTCTTTTTACGTTTTATATAAACTGCATTATATATTTATGCATGCTATTTTTAATTTAAAGTTTTCCATTACTATTATATTAATGTTATTTTTAATTTTTTTAATAATCTGATAAAACATAACGATTAAGTAAATTTTTTTATAATAATAAAAATCTATTAACTATCTCTGGTAATAATGGTGCATTCAGTTTTTATATTTTTTTTAAACACAACAATTTTAATATTTTAAACAATTTAATATTTAAGAAAATTTATTGTTATAAACGTTTTCAATTGAATATTTAGTTAGTACTGATAAATAATCATATTTAAAGAAGTATTACTATATTGAAAACTTTAAATTTAATTAATTGTGATTTTTAATTCATTTTGCAGGAAATGAACGGTTTTTATAATAAAAGAAAATGTTATCATTTTTTAGTATTTCTAAAAAAATAACAAACATGTTTCTAAAAATGTTAGTTTATTTTTTACTTTTATATCTTTTAGAACATGTTATTTTTAATTTTTAAAGTTTGCCGTAAACCAAATTTTTTTTTAAATTTAAATTATATTCGTTTTAAAAATATTCAGTTAGATATTTCGTTTATACTGACAAAAAATATAAATAAAGTAAGTATAAAATATTTTAATAACAAAAAAAATTATTATTTCTAAAAATAAATGGTTTTATAAATTGAATTTAAATCATGAACCGTGGTTATTCAAAACTAAAATCTTTTTATTGTGATTTCAACTCTATTTAATGATTTATTTTCTATTCCCAACTTTTATCTCCTTTCAGAAGTTTGGCAGCTTCCTACAAGCTAATTTCTGGCGATCGGTCGAGATGGTAAAAGCGATGCGGCTATCGGCCGGTTTCATTCTCATGTCTGCTCAGAAAATCGAAGACGCACTTATGGTGGACGCGTGTCCATGGCAACCAGAGAAATCATCGACCAATCCGGGCGAGACAAATTCCGTCTAAGTTTCTCTGATTTGACTGGATTCCTATCTTACATTTCTTCCACTTTTTAATTCTTTTCTTTCTCTCCTATGGCAGGAAATTCAAATTATTTACATTGATATTGATTTTTCATGTGAATAATTTTTTTAAAGTTATATTAAATCTAGATTACACGCTTAAATAAACATGTATATGCTTAAAGAAACTACCGTAACTGTTTATAAAAGATAAAATGTGTATTGTATATTTCACACATAATTATTTAATAACAAAATTTATTTGTACATAATACTTAAATACTACTATATGATATTATATTATACTACTTCCAATAATACTACATATTATATAAACAAAGTCTCTACCTTCTTGCGTATATGTTAATCACGTCAATTATGTCTTTCCATTTTGTTTGACTTGCTCGTGGTGACGAGTCACTCCTGCATTCATTAATAAATGAACCTCTAACTGGTGGCCATCCTACTCGATAAAGGTCTATACACGTTTTCATGTTTCCATTTCACATCACACTATCTCGCTGTTACATCATGTGACTACCTCTGCATTTTTCCATTCAAAAGCGAAGTTACCCTATGTAAATTTGCTCATTTAAATATACTATACCAAAGACTTGATGTTGTTATTTCGAACTTGTCTGAATCTTTATTATTTATTAATTACTGATCCTTATTAGATGTATATAATATGCATTTAAATTTGTGGATCAGTACTAACAATGCTTACATCAAATGGAGAATAATGTCTAATTTCAAATCCTTGAAAATTAAAATTTATTGGTCAAGAAGAATCCATTTTAACGTTATGTTTAATGTTATTCACATAATTTCTTTGTTTTTGCCTTGTCACTAGCCTTCAATGTTATTATATTTTATCGACATTTACACACTATCCATTTTCTCCAAAATTTAAAGCTACATTACATTTTCAATATCTAATACCAATAATTGACTATTTCCTGTAATCTTAATAATGATACGTTATAATCACACTATATTCCTTAACTTGTCAAACCACTACTTTTAACCACTATTTATATTGTGCTGTATTGCTAATCTGCGTTCATTGTGTACATACTTATTAATTCACATTTTACATTAAGCTACTAGACATTTAAAGATTATATAAATTAATGATATATACTGAATGATTTGTACTAAAGTTACCCATTGCATTTTTATTGAACAGCCATATTACTTATAATGAACATTCCTCAGTGTTTAAATGTACGCCATCAAAAATTATTTTCTTTGAATTATATCTTTAACTTATATAATTATAATATAGTATGCTACTTAAAGTAGCAAGTAATTTTATATCTGTAAAACTTGAAATAAATAAAGATTATCGTTTACTCACAGCCATGTCATAAACTGTAGCTTACAAGGATATTACGATGTATGGATAAATATTTATTATATACATAACTTGATACACATGTAGTGTTTTGTGAATAAATATTCATTTATTGTTTAAACCGTCTTTTTTTCCAAGTAGAGAAAAGGGAAATGTTACTGATTTGAAACGTTAATAATAATTAAAGGGTAGATAATACTGTTTTCTTTTAAATTTGTTGAGAATGGTCTAATTTTAATCGGAAATAATTAAACAAAAATAAAGATAAAACCTTGAAATATCTTTATATTAAATATTTAAAATGTCTAATTATTTTGCTTTGTTTATTATAAACTATTTGCTTAATAATTCAGTTAATTAAACAAATATTTTCTGTTATAGACCTGTTAGTAAAAGTGAATTAATGAAAATTCTCTATTAAATATAGGTATTGGTATTATATCTGTTTCGTATATTTAATTTATTTTAGTTTGAAATACATTTTGAAATTTAGACTACCAATCAGAAATTTTTTTGAAAGTTATTCAAAACAACCAACTGTTGGCCATAAATTTTAAACGAAATTAAATAAGGCATTTTCAATGTAAACATATAAGTAGGTAATATGAAAGTTTTTTACCTACGCAGATTCATTAAGATATATTTTCATGAACAGTATTATATATGTCATAAGCAAATAGTAACGTTGAAAATCACGAAGATGAAGAGGTGAAAAACATCTTACACTTCCAAGAAACAGCAATTAACTATAAGAGCAATTATACATATAAGCAATATTTCAAATAAGGCTCTTTCTTAAGTGACAATGTGGAATGAAGACTGCGATTAAAAGCATCAACCAATTTACGTTTAATAGGTGAATTTCATCTAAAAAAATACGAAAGCATTTGAAATAATGAAAAAACTATTAAACAAATGTCAAAATATTTTATTTTCATATTTAACAAAAGTCAGATACAAATATTTTGATATAAGAAAAATAATTATTATTTAAGTCAAAATGTTTCATATTGATAAAAGCAATTCGAATTAAAATGTAGAAAATAACACATATCATAAGTCAAAAATATTGAAAAGGTACGTGCTTTATAATAATTTTTTTCATGAATATATATACCTATATATAATATTTTCAGTTAGATTAAACTTGGTAAATACAGAAATAAGTATTACGAATATTTCATCATTAACAACTATTTATTATTATTTTTTTGAATATTTACATATTACATTAAACAACATCTTGTTTTTGAAAAGCAAATAAAAAACGAATGAAACTCAAACAGTATATAAATTAAATTGCACTTCACTTATTAATACAAAAAATCATTTTATTAATAAGTGTTCGTCCTATCTTCCTTTAATAAAACAGGAACGAATAATTTGATACTTTACGATTATATTGAATTTTATATTTTACTTATATAGAATAAATGCTAATAACTAAATAAATACTATTTTGAAGAAATATATCATACTTCATATTAATATAGCTGACACATTAAGTCATTACTTTTGAAAACAAAGAAGCGAATTTTAATGTTATATTCTTTTTAACTTCAATAGTCTCTAGATATTTGTTTCGGAAAAATATGAGTCAGGACGTCTGATTTCAGTGAATTTAAAAAATTATTTCATTTACAAACAATTGCCTGACTGAGTTTAAATTAAATTTGGCAGAACGTATGTATAGTCTGGACGTATGTATATTATTGACGTATGCATAGTATGGACGTATGCATAGTATGGACGTATGTGTAGTATGGACGTATGTATGGTCCAAAAGCCATATAAGGTATATATTATATGACATAGTCTAATCGAACATTCCTATTTATTTGTTTATCTTGAGAATGTCAACTTTAATTTGTATTTTACCTAAGAAGAATATTGTATGATTTTCATAAAATGTGTAAACGCTCTTTCACGTGGTGCCACTTTGGTGCTTTATGGTCTTTGATTACAAATTCCTTATATAGACAGGGACTCATCCATTTCACTAAAGTGCAAACCATGATATTATGTTTTGCTTGAATTGTATAAAATATAAATTTTCAAGTCCCTGAAGAATATGTATATTCTATGCTAGTAAATCTGATATAAAATTAAACCTCATTTTAAAATAATCAATTAAAGATGAATTATATTTCTTTAATAATATGGTGTATAGTATGCATATATAGTATACTAATTTTGCATTATGCACGTTAATATATAGTAAAAATAATTGAGAATAGCCAGAATAGTCATTAAGGCTAACATATTTTAAGGTTAACTGTTGACAGAAATTTAGTCAACATAAAGAGGACTATAAAAGGAACTACATAATTCCATTTTATAAATGTTGTGAACTCAATTTTAATGAGAAGAACAAGAAGTTTAAAAAATATATTTAAAGAGTTCATTACAATTATATAGAAGACTATTTTCTAACAAGTTCTTTGAAATGTTTATAAAATATTCTAGTAGATTTGTCTACACTTTAAATTTTCTAGAGCCTTGTGAAAGATATCTTTTATTATTATTAATTAATCAGTCAATGGAGGCGGTTTATTTCAAGTTTAATTTACAATTAAAACATTTGCCATCGTATAGCTATTGTAGATTTCCACTCTAACTTTCTAGTATATATACAGAGTATATCTTATATTTGTAGCTAGGAACAATGAAATTTTGTACAATTTTAAACATACTTTAGGTACTAATTTTCAATGAATATCTTAAATACATGCGTAATTAACCATATAATACGTACACAAGAAGTATTTATTTTTTGTTGATTTAATAAAATGCAAACAATCTTTTGCCACCTCCCACCCATTCTTCTACTCACGATTTGTTCAAAAGGTATTCTCAATCTAGAAGAATTCCTTGAAAATTACTCAAAGGAAAATTGCCCAGTTGCAATTATTAGTGTTGAATGAAGCATGTTGATATGACTCGGAGAGAACTAAAACACAAACTTAACAAACAAACGTTTATTAATGATACACTTTGCAAGAACACAGACTACACTACTTTAGGCTTTTAGTAGTAAAGTTCTCGCTTGTTTAATAGTCTGTGTAGAAGAATGCTAACATCACTTTGTGGCTAAAACCTTCTCCCAGAGTTGACTGTTGTAACCGAGAGGTATTAAGAAGGCTTGATTTGTCTTAATTGATGTTTGCTTGAAGAGAGCACCCATATTGCTGCTTTGTTGAAGAACGAGGATGGCAAAATCTAACTACATATATAGATAATATGTTGCCGCAAACACGAATATTTATTTCGTAACTTTCGGTACAAATTGAGAAAGTGAGGTTTTTATTTTATTTCATTTCATTTCCTAGGCTTCAATTTGTTCATTAAGGTCGTGCTCTACAACGCATATATGTGTGTGTATAGACAAGGTTTAACAATATTTTAGTCTATAAAGACGAAAGCGTTATGTGATAATTACTCCTTCCAAAGTGCGAAATAAGACCAGTTAATCCAGATGAATTCATCCTGACTTATAGGTATCTCTTTCTTCTTTTCTGTAAATATATCAAACAAACAAAAATAAAATACCTGCATTTTAAAAGGAAATGGATAAGAGAGAAATATTTCCTTTTTTAAGATAAGTAAAATCCTAAACACTCAGTTAAAAACCATCTCAATAAATATCTCCTCCATTTCAAGGGTTACCACCTTAATAATCATCATGTGTATTAAAATACATAAATAAAAGCATTGTATATTTTCTTCTTCCCAAGCAAGAGATAAAGACGTACACAAAATACAAAAGAAACCTTAAGTAACAGTCTCTTTACCAGTGAGCCAACTATCGAGACCAAACCTTAAGGGTAGAAAGACTATTATATCATAATATTGTTTCTTCGCAATTATTTGTTTCAAATCTAATACACATTGTATTTGACTTTTGATGAAAGAATCATCATCGTGTATTTAAAATTGCCTTCTGTGTTTCCTGTTGGTGTCCCAAAATCCCTTCTTTCTTTCTTCTTCTCCTCCTAGTCTCCGTTTGTGAAATGGTTGTTTGAAGGCGGTTTGAAGATGAGCGGGTTAAATGTCGAGAGATTGTTGCTTCAAGGCCTTTAATTGCCACCTTTCAAAAATTGAGATAATTTCAGGCGGTTTTGAGGTACGTGTGCATCAAGAGCAGGGGATGGCCAACGGTTTACTAGCACCATATTTTATTTTCAAATAACAGGAAACGTCTATTGAGGATAAAAAGCTAAATACTCCTTACATCCCTAAATGTTGAGATATGACAACCATTGGTAAAAGATGAAAGACTTTTAAATTGTCAAAATGAAGCATTCATTCTAATATGGATATTATTTATCATTAAACGGGCAAATATGTATATCAAAGAAAATCATAAGATTTTTATCTACCATTTATGTTTCCAGCTGTTGATAATATAGATATATTTCTATGTTGTTTGAAAATTTTGTAAATAGGTTTTTAACTCAATATTTCAATAGTAGTACGAAATAGATTTCATTTTTAAGGTTAACAAAAATCGGTAATGAAAAATAAAAATGATAAAAAGTACTTTTTTATTTTATAGAGATGATATAATTCATAGAATAATCGATGCATAGAAACTTAATTTTCTATTGATTTTGTACGCAGCATATTCTTTTAAATTATCGCTAAAAAAACTGAACTGAATTTTATGAAAAATAATTTATATATGATTAGCTGTAGTAAGTAGTGGATAAATAGTTTAGCTGATTTTATTTTTGTTCAACTAATTTTAATTAATTTAAAGTAGCTAACAAACATGAAAGATACTATTTTATACATTTCTTAGAAAGCCAATTAGGTACTCTATAGTGTAATTGGGCGAGACCGATTTAAAAATGCTTGTGATTTATGTTAGTGTTTTTTGAATTGTGCTATATAAAAGACATATTGACTATAAAATGGCCACCACGTAGAATTTTTTTTAAGTAGTTAATTAATACCACTGAAAACGGGTACAACAAAGTGGAATAATTCATAATGATTTAATGATTATATTTTACTCTAATTGATTTCGTATGTATTGCATAGTAATTTTTTGTCAATCGAAAATTGTTATATTTCAATAAATTTGATATAATTTAATATTGAACAACTAGTATTAAATATAATTATTAAATGCAATTTAAGAGTATTTATCTATATTAAAGCAATTTCAACACATAAGTTGTTAAGGAAATATAAATTATTACATTCACACCTAAAAGTCTTGTACTCCATAAACTATTTGAATGCTATTAATTTTTAAAATATTGTCTCGAGTCCACTAAAACATTTTGGCAGTAAACTGCAATGCAGAATATTCAAAAGAGGAAACTCTGCTTAAAATATTTTTATTTTTATTTATAAAGTATTTATTAACAATTTATATTGAAAAGATACAGTATAAAGTTAGGTATTTTTAGATTTATTGATAACTTTAGAATCAGTGAAAACTAATAGTTGATAAAAAAAGTGAATTAAATATTTGTCGTATTAAATAAACGAACCCGTTTGAATAAATGTTCACAAAAAATACAATGATATTTCTTTTGTGCTAATTAAATACGTTCCATAAAAAGTGAGTTAAACTTATTTTTTTTGCTAATACTATAATTTTTTAATTAATATAAATCTTTGTTATCAATATAATCAAATTTAGTTTCAAAGTAAGTAATAGTATTTATGCTTTCAAAGTAACAAAAATTAGTTCATATTTTCCTGATTATAGCTTTAAAATAGATTATTGGTATACCTATTATTGTTTTTATACAAGTTTTACAACAGAAAATATATTGAAAATCAACAGATCATTGTGTTTTACACATTTAATAATAATACATTTGTATTTTATACTAAGGAAATATATATATACAGATATATAGAATTCCTTGGTTTAAACATATTATAATAAATTATTTTTCCTTTGACAAGTTATTAAAATTTGCTTTGCAAAATTTTAAGCTGATGGAATTATGGTCTATCACATATAAATTTGTTTCTATTAGCTGTTTTGCAATGATTCAGATACGTAATGATATATTTGTAGATTGAGAGATTTTAATTTCAGATTTCATAAATATAGTTAATTTCTTCGAGTAAAAAATCTGGCTACTATAATATTGATTTATATACTGCAACACTGTAAAGTAAAAATTATATTATTAAAATATATGTTTTAGCATAACGATTTTTTCTAATTTATAATTATCAGAAATATTAAAAATACATAGAACAGTATAATTACAAAAATATCATACTAACACACTTTTAATAGATAAAAATGTAACTATATCTATTACCCAATAAAATTTTTTCTACCATTATTGTTAATAGAGTATACAAATAGTTAATGTAAACAATAAACAAACAGTAAACTAAATAATGAAATCATGCATCAAATGATGCAGAATTTTCTTTTCAAATATTATTAAAAAGTGCTTGAAGAAATATTAAAAATAAAGCAGATGATGAAAAAATATTAACTATTAGATAAATGCGCACATTAATTTTAATTTCTGACGATATGACCTTCAATATATATAATATTTTGGAAATTCATAAACTAATTACATAATATTACAAAAACCACTAAAAATAAACAATAAATTAAAAATTACACTCAATGGGCAATACAATTACACTGTGATCAACATTATTTAAAACAAATATACCTACTCAATATTTAACTGTTTCTACTTTCAGAACGTGACTTTAAAATCTCATCAAAGACCACAAATTTTAATAAAAATGATAATTACAAAATTAGGTGAATATATATATTTTTCATCATTATATCCATTGGTATATTTTTATCTAGCATTTCATGATTTATAATTACCTATACTAGTAGCATAAAGTTCGGATATGAAACTTTTACAGTATCAATCAATTACATTAGTATAAGATCGGAAAACATATAAAACTAAATGTTATGCAGTATCACCTTTCAAAACTGTTACTATTGTAAAAGATTTAGAATATTTCCTGAACATAGAATGTATAACTATACTCAATAAGCTTCCTATATTTATTATAAATATTTGTTTATATGTCTTACATTAAGAAGTAAATTAAATGACAATTAAATCAATAGTAATCAACAATAATTAGTCAATAATATTTAACACTAATTAATCAATAGAAATTAAGAATAATTAATCAATAGCTTCGATAAATTGAAATAGTTCATTCCAAAAATTTCTTAAAATAAGGGACTTTCTCCAAATTAACCGGGTTTTCCTCTTGTGTAACCAATTTGTAAATATAGCATCGTTTCAGCGTTTGTACCCTTTATAATACTTATGTATGTCGGATATGAATAGAATTTACAATTTAGGATTTTAAAAATTAACAATACGGGTATATTTACTGCCTTTTCTATTTTCTTTTGTATATTATCAAACTTTGTTTTAAAAAATCCTGCGCTGTGTTAATATATAAAACATAATACGGTATATTGAATCCACTAAAGACTAAAGACTCTATCTCCTCAGCATACCATTTTGATGAGGCTCTTTTTATAAGATAAAGTGGTTGTGATATAAAAAAATCTCTAATAAATTGTTTTTGCATACATAAAATGAACGTATGAAAGGCATGAAGACATAAAATAGTGTTTTTACTTACATACAGAACTAGGTTAAAATTGTAAATAAGTCATTAAAAAGTAGAATTTTAAATAAAGCTACTAAAAGAGATACCCTAAGTCTAACGTCATACATTTCTATCAGATTTAAAGATGTAAAGCAAGGAATTGTTGTGGTTATTGTTCCACTAAACATAAAGTGTTAATTACATACGATAAGCGAATAAATGCTAATTACTGAAGCTCAATATCATATCATATCTTTAGCATTGTGTTGTTTTGATTGCATTTGCTGGGTTGCGACCTATAATTATATCTTTGTCAAAACTCATCAAACTGAACTACAATATTTAGGTATACATCTAATATGATAATTGAAATACCAATTCAATGAATATAATTGTAAATACAATTATATACCACTTAATTAATTTTATTCGACATTCTCATATATGTGTTTTTATTTATATCTAATTATATAAATATATAATGAAATGTGAAGAAGATCGCTTTAACCGAGTACAAATGTAGAACTCGTTGTGTTAATAGTGTTAAAAACAATAAAATTAACTACATAACATACACGTACTAACTCATAAGGAGTGTATTATAGCTTAATTTATTGTATCGAAAGCTTACAAACTAAAAGCATCTTTTAGTTGAAGAATATTAAAAGAGGATGAAAGAAGAATGTTATAAAATATCATTCATTTACAGCTTTTGTTTTTTCCTTGATTTGCTATTAAATTTACTCTTCTTTCATTTATATATATATGTATGTATGTAAATGTATTTCCCATTCAAAGCATGAATTATATGACTTTTGGATTCTTCAATTCGCTTACGTGTTTTCCTTTCAATTTGTTTTCTTATTTTATTTGCTGCTAACATTTTTATATTACAGGCTTGTGGCAGAACTTATGGTTATGAATGCCTTTGAGAGCAATTAAAGTGATGCGGGAATCATACAGGTCTTGTTTTAGAAAAGTAGTTAACTGGTTTTTGTTAGATTTTTACAATTTGAATTTTATTGCGGTCCTGTATATATGTAAATATAATAAGGAGGGAAAGATATCTGCACTTAGTCTAAATCAACACCTCAGTGTGAAACAATGAAAGAAGTGTATATAATATACCTTTACTATGTGTTATTAAGGTATAATCATCTAACTCATTAAACTAAAAAGTCAACCAATAAAGACATTAAAATGTATTTGCTTAGAATAAATAAACTGGCTTGAGACAGGAAATCAGAAGTTGTATTAAAGATTTATCAAAGAGTAGTGTATTTATTACTTGAAAGCGTGTCATAAAGTTAAAATTAAGCGGTATTTCTGGGATTAAAATGGATAAAATATAATATAGTTCTAAAATGTAGTAAATTTTGTCAATACAATTTTTGAAATCACTTAGAGTATTAAGATTATAAAGCCATTTTGAATACCTAGACAAATAGTGCTAATAAAAATAGTATTGGTTTGATACTTTATATATATTCTGAAATAAAACATAAATAATATGAATCATGATAAAATAATGCGCAAATATTTGTTATATTATAGGTATACACACACCCATATACATCATCTGAAAATTCTAAATATAGGTACATACATAGAAATATATTTATATTCTAAATGGTTGACCAATGGATAATAAAATATTTACAAAAACAAGAACAAAACAACAATGTTTATAGTTATTATAACTTTGAATTGCTTTGGGTGCTTTGAATTATAAAAGAAATATCAGATTCATCAACAGAATCTAGATTGCATGTTTAAAATGAATTTGTCAACTAAAGCAAAGATTATTTAATATTATATTATCCTTTAAGTTTTAATATTTTAATCTCTGTGAATTTGGCACTATCATTATTTCTACGAATTAAAATGAAAAATTGTAGGTTTTATGGAAATTCCACATTTAGAAAATACCTAAATTATATCTATTATGCGGTTTTGAGCTTTTTAGCTTTACATATATTTTTTAATTATTTTGCATAAATCAAAGGATCTTTTAAATATTTGTTCCACATACTTATCATACCTTGGTAATAAGGCAAATAAATAACTTCATATAGAAACCAATTGTCTTTATGCATCAAATTTCATTTTTTTGTTTGGTTATAAAATGCACTTATATGTAATTTGCTGGCAATAATCTGAAGGAATGTTTGAACATTTATACAACTGATGAGGTGTTATATGTCTCTTTTCCGATCTATTATCTTGAGATTTAACTTTTTATATATTTGATTTCAGTTGACAATATATACATTAGTTTAATAATAAATACATATATTAAGTTTTAAAATTAACTATTATAAAACAAGTAGGTATATTTCTATCCTTTACATGGTTTAGTTTTTCTATTTCGTTTTTAACACAAAATCTATACTATACAGCTATACTATAGATATTTAAAAATGTTAACAGTTTTAATGATTCCAGAAGAGCTTAAAAACAAAGGAACTATAATATCACATACAGTCACACAATACATATATATAGGTATTTGTGTGCGTAATATGATGAATTGATTTCACAAATTAGTTTTATATAATCCTCAAAATATAGCTTAATTATAATATTATATATAAAGTATATGTACATCCATATTAAAGCATTGTTAATTAAACAGCATCAATCAGTTCTATGTCAATAAACCCCAACTTCCTGTTACTTTCTACCAAAAGCTAAGAATTCATAAAATCATACGTCATATTCTATATATAGGGTGAGCGCAATTGAGTATTGTCAAGCAATAATTTCTTTATGTATAAAAAACATATAAAGATCCATAGTTGGTAAAAATATGCGTCAGCTGATACTAAACCACGAAATTTAAATATGTTAAAGCATATACTTAACCTATTTTTTATACACTATAATCGTGCAATAATAAAGAGCTATTAGATACTGTAGTGTTATGATATGTCTGTCTGTCTGTCTGTCTGCTTGTCTGTCTGGATATATGTATTATTATCTTGACTATTAATTAAACAATTCTGTCAATGAAATAAAAAAGGGACGGAAGTGACGCCTTGTCATAACTGAGTCGTGGAAATCAGTTTTAGCAGTAGTGCGCAAAGAAAGGAAGGATGGGGGGGGGGGATTTGCAGTTTCGATCAATTTCAACACGTTTGTTTCATTAGCAAAGCCACGCGGCCTTCTAATCTTACCTCATTACAGTGGCACGTCGGCCACAGGTTTTCGATACTCGTAATCAGATCACGTGAAAAGCTTCTCTTTCATTATTTTATGTTATGCCGTTTAAATTTGCAGTCAAGAACAGGTTTTAAAAATATCATCACTAACAATGGTATGGAAGGCTGCGGCTATTATTGTAATCATACTATATTACTATAATAAAGGTGTTCAAATGAACTAAAACGCGTCTTTATCTAATTTCAAAGTAAAACCCACAATGCCCTTCTTTATGTCAATTATTATCTTATGCGATGACGCCTTAAGAGATGCAATGACAACATTTATACAGTGGTGAGGTAATACGTTCTAAGTAAATGAGTTAGAACAAGACCACTAGAAGAAGATTTATAGAAGAAATCTTCAGAGCGCAACAGCGGGAATTCAGGGAGTTTGGGTCGGCAAGGTTACCCCAGACACGTGGACTCTATGGGAGAATAGAGAGATGAGATTTTGAGGATTAATTGCACAGTTCCGCTTGAGAAACTTTTTGTATCTCTTACCTGGCGCATAAAGGGATATCTACAAAACAAAATGATATAATGGAGAACACAGAAGAATATAAGTATATAGACCCGACTTTCACGCCTTAAGATGAAATCATTTAAATAATGGGACACTAATATTATGTTCTGTGGGTATACTAAATATTTGAGGTAATTATTACTAAATTACTAAATTGCATCTTATATATATATATATACAGGGTGGGCGAAAGGTAGCAAGACACTTTTTTATTATTTATTAATATAGGACACTTATAAAAATATGTAGGATTTATATTAATAACAAGTGTATACAATAAATCTATTATATAGAAAATACATTTAGATAAATATGAAATAGATAATAATTTCCATTTATACATTCGGAATTTCCATTGTTCTAAATCTAAATTAAGAAATTTAGTGTCATATTACTTTTCGCCCACCTTGTATGTGTATAATGTGTTATTAGAGCAAAATAAACAATATAAAAATTAATGTACATACAATATATATATTATCTGTTTCCACATAGCTCAATTCGGCGTTGTTATGTAGACTAAAAATAGATAAGCCATGATAGGCCATGATACT